>JAHWFP010196701.1:8605-18979 GCA_023313725.1 Lithobius niger
AATTACAAAGACACGGTTCATTCTGCCATAAAACTTAAACCGAGGGAAGTAACCAAACGTCACGAACCGTTGTTGAGACGAACTAGTACTAAACGGTTGTTGAACAAACCCAAATTTGCCGTAGGAAATAAAGTCAGGATTTCTAAAGTTAAAAAAATTTTTGATAAGGGGTATTTGCAAAATTTTACTAACGAAGTTTTCACGGTCTGCAAAGTGCAAAAAACTCAGCCGGTTACTATCTTCTAAAAGACGAGTCGGGTGAACCGGTGCTCGGAGGTTTTTACGAACCAAAACTTCAAAAAACTCTAGTTCCCAATTTGTTTTTAGTAGAACATGTATTGCGTAAGAAGAAAAGATGGGAAAATGCTTTACTTCGTTAAATGGAAGAGCTATGACTCCAAGTACAACAGCTGGACGGACAACATTAGCAATCTTAAATAAACAAGTCCTTCCTTTTTTTCCATGTAAACATATTTCAATGCAATAAACATTTAAAAATAATAATTTTCTTCCCTTTCCTTCCTCAATTTTTTTCTTCCATTCCTCAACATTTTTTTCCTTAATAATAAAAAGAGATAAATATTTTACAGTCTCACAATGGATAAGAAAACTTTCACGAGTGTGTACTGTGCTAGCATTTTCCCATCACAAGCCGAGCTGTGGGAACATCTACGGTTCCATCACCTATTTGATGCGGAAGAATGTACTTGCTTCCACGACAAGCGACCTGACTTTCTCAAGAGTCAGTCACCTCCATCTCGAGATGAAGGATTGGGTTACCGGCAATACGAGATGCCCCTAGTGGGAGAATGTGTCATCGGCGATCCGCTTCAATTCCTGGTATCTATACGTGTGGCACTGCAAGCAATGCTAGAAGTTTGTTCACGGCAACTTGTAAACTGCAAAGCCCAGATCAGCTTGGGCATAGAGTTTGCTAGGAACGGAGCATTCATTCAAGCGGGATTCTGGTCGAGATATTCTGAAATACACAATCCCAATGACATTCCAGCTCTGCTGGATGAGGCCTTTGAAAAAAATCCAAGAATCCATCGATGCTTTCGCCGAGCGTGGCAACGGCTGCGTTACATCTCGCATCCATGCCTATTAATCAGAGTGTCAAAGGTATAAGCCACTGCGAGCATCGTCGTACATCCCTCTTCCAAAAGCGCTCGCTGGGAAGAAGAATGCAATAGTGAACGTCTAAAATTTAGATGATCACAAATGCTTTCTGTATTCCGTACTGGCCGCGGGTTTGCAATTGGACACCGTTGACCCGGAAGATTACCGCGAGTTTGAGGATATGCTCGATACTTCCGCGCTGTCCTACCGTACTAACATCGCCCAAATCGACAAGTTTGAAAAGGAGAACGATCTTTCGATCAATATCATCGGTTATAGCCACAAAGAGGAGTTACACCCGCTTCGCGTCTCTAAAAACTTGGACGGAGTTCCGATCGACCTTCTCTATCTGTGTGACGACGACGACGATGATTCGGAAACCTTAAACACTCATTACTGCGCCATTACTGATATAGCTACTTTTCTACGTTATCGAGCTTCGGGCTCCCACGTCAAATTCTATTGTAGGAACTGTTTCGCCGGTTTCGGAGGAGAATGGATGCTCCTGGCCCATAAGAAAGAATGCATCAAAATTAACCCCCGTTCAAGCTCTTAGATTCAAGAAGCTAGGAGAAAACTCTCTTGCATTCAAGCACTTTAACCGTCAAAATCCCTTCCCTCACATCATAACGCCGATTTTGAATGCCTCCTGCGCCCCGCTTAAACTGCTCAACCGGATGCTTCGACTAGCTCAACCACCGAAATCCATCAACACCTTCCTTGCAGTTTCGGCTGCGTCCTGGTGGGACATGACGGGAAGATTATACGTCACAAGTACCACTTGGGAGAAGACGCGGTCGACATATTTTATAAATGTATGGAAGAAGAAGCTCGATATTACGCGAGCCTGCTAAAAAACGCAAAACCCCTCCACCTCACCCCGTCTGAAGAAACTGATTTCAAGAATGCTCCCGTTTGTCATTGTTGTGGGAAAGCTTTCAAAAAGTGTTACCAGAAAGCAAATATTGACGGGGAAGAACGGCTCGTCGACAATAAGGTGAGGGATCATTGCCACATCAGCGGGAAATACAGAGGAGCTGCTCATCCAAATGGTAACCTAACCGTTTGAGAAAGAAAAACCATTCCCGTCATGTTCCATGGCCTGGAAGGGTACGACATGCACCTTCTAGTACCCGCAGTCCACAAGTTTCCAGGAAAAGTGGATGTTATCGCTCGCAACACCGAGAAGTGTCAGACCATAACAATTAAGGACTGGAATAAAGAACTGCAGGAACGACAATAGCAGCTTCCCCATCCTCGAGGCTGCATTAGACTCTGGATTGAAATCTTCATGGTTTACGGAGGAAACCACCCTGGAAAGGGCGCTGAACCTTTTAACGCAGAAGGGCGTTTACCCGTACGAATACATAAGCGGCATGTCCGTTTTCGACGAAGAAGAATTGCTGTCGAGACACTCGTTCTACTCCTGGTAAGACGGGATGTTGGCGGGAAATGAGTACGTGCGGGTGTTTAACCTCTGGCTGAGAATGAAACAGAATGTATTCCTTACCTACCACGAGATATACCAAATGACGGACGTTTTCCTGCTCGCCGACGTCTTTCAAGATTTCCGAAAATTATGCCTCGAAAACAACAATCTGGAACCATGTTATTACATCTCCACTCCAGGATTCAGCTGGGCAGCTCTCCTTAGGATTGGAGCTATTCACGCACGCCGGGAAGCACAATCTTATATCTTCCGGCACCAGAGGAGGAGTTTCGTTCGTCACAAAGAGGCATTCGAAAGCCAATAAGAAGTACCTTCATCTTTACGTCCCTAGCAAACCCTCCTTATACATATTGGACTGGGATATGAACAACCTCTATGGTTTTGCCATGTGCGCTCATCTCCCTACGACAAGTTCCGCTACCTAACCAGGGAGGAGATTAGAAGTTTGGACGTAGACACCGTAACGGACGATGCCGACGTGGGCTATACTCTGGAAGTAGACCTCGAGTACCCCAAAGAGTCACACGACGCGCACAATGATTATCCGCTTGCTCCTGAGAAGATCGACTTTGGAAAGGAGCTGATTTCCCCTTATTCTCTGAATCTGGCGGAAGATTTGAACCATAAGATCAAGTCCTCTTCCAACACTAAACTCGTCCCGAACCTCCTGCACAAGAAGTGGTACACGCTTCACTACAGGAACTTGAAATTCTACCACCAGCACGGACTAGTACATCGCCGTATCTGAAGAGTCTTAGCCTTTAACCAAAGATCGTGGATGAAATCGTACATCAAATTCAGCACCGCAAAAAGGCAAGAAGCGACCGCTCCTTTCGCCAAAGACTACTTCAAATTGATGAATAATTCCGTGTTTGGAAAAACCATGAAGAATAAGCAAAGTCGCCTAGACGTGAAGCTATGTACCGACGAGAAAACGGCGCTGAAATATACCTCCCAACTACATGCCGAATCCTTCAAGATCATAAACGAAAACCTGGTGCAACTCAACCGCCGCGTTCGTAGTGCGCTGTGCGATCTTCCGACCTACTTGGGATTTACCATACTGGAACTCTCCAAACTCTTCATGTTCGAATTCCATTACGACTACATTCGGCCAAAGTACGAAGACCGTGCCAAACTCCTTTTCACCGACACCGACAGCCTCTGTTACGAAATAGAAACGGAGGATATTTACCGAGAAATGCTCGTGGACAAGATCGTTTCGACACGAGCAACTACCCGTCAAATCATTCCCTCTTCTCCTGCATTAACAAACAAGTGTTGGGGAAAATGAAAGACGAAATGGGTGGCGTACCCATCTTAGAGTTCATCGGACTCAGGTCAAAAATGTACTCTATTAAACCTCTGAAAAAAGAGGATGTCAAGAAGGCCAAGGGTATCCAAAGTTCGTTCGTGAAGAAACATTTGAGCTTCGGCGACTACTAAGCGGCCCTAAACTCCGTCGCACCTCCTCAGAAGGGAAGCTGGGCCAAGATTTCCAGCGTCGGGCACGAACTGAGTACCGTTAGAATATCCAAATCTCTCCTCTTGCTTTACGACGACAAATGGTACATCCCGGACAACGGCAAAGATACGCTAGCCATCGGTTACTACGATACCGGTGCTTGGGACGAATACGCGGACGATTTCGACTCGGACGTTGATGTGATGAGCGACGAGAAGGGAGAGGAAAAAATGTCCCTCCAGTTGGAAGAGCGAGAAGCGCAAATACTGACCGAAGCAAAAATAGCCGAAGAGAACAAGAAGGTCATCCGCAGGTTCGCCGTACTGGAGAACCGCCGGAAAAAGTTGGAGGATTTCGAGGCATGGAAGAAGGAGATTAGAAAGAAAGACGCCGTCAGCAAAAAAAGCTCGTGCGCTAGAAATGGAGGTGCGGAGAGATGCTTGGTTAAAGAAAATGGCCACTAGTAAAAGAAATGCTCAAGCTTAAGAAACGAAGGAGCAAACAGCGGCTAGACTAGAGAAAAAAGCCGCTACTAAAAGAAATATTCAAGCTCAAGAAACGAAGGAGCAAAGAGCATTTAGACTAGAGAAAAAAGCCGCTACTAAAAGAAAAATTCTAGAAAATGAAACGTCGGATGAAAGAAACATTAGATTGGAGAAAAAAGCCGCTAGTGAAAGAAAAGTTCAAACTCTAGAAACGAAGGAGCAAAGAGCAGCTAGACTACAGAAAAAAGCCGCCAGTAAAAGAAAAGTTCAAAGTCTAGAAACGGAGGATGAAGGAAAAATTAGATTGGAGAAAAGAAGAGCTCGCGAGATCAGATTATGATGATCTACGAGCCGCGTGGATTTAGGCCTACTGGGGAAACCACGTTAAAAAAAAGCGCCATATGTTTTACCTCCTGGGTGCTGTGGAAAGAAGCAATATTATCATATCCTCATTTGAGGATATGATAATATCTCAAAGCACTCCAATTTGAGAACTCTCCGTACTGTTGCTAATTCGTCATTTTTGCACTCTGAAACATTCGGGAATTTTCACATTGTGAGAACTCGTATAACATTTTCACGACCCGCCAATAATGTTGCTAATTAGTCATTTTCATTCTTTGAAGCGCTCGAGAGGTCCCACAATATTAAAGCTCAATAAGTATTTGCACGACCTCCCTTTGAACGCCTCAAAATGTTGACAATTCATCATTTTTTGTGTCATCAGGAATGCAGATTTGTCATTCTCACAATGTGAAAGCTCAAAGAGCAATTGGCACGACCCCCCCCCCCCCTCAGTTTGGGACCCTCCCCGATTCGGGACCCCCCCCAGTAATGTCGATAATTCGACATCCTCCAAGAGAACCCCAGCAAGCTCATGACGCATTTTGCAGGAACCCCCTCGATTTTAGGACCCCCCCTCTTTTGTGAACCCCCCCTTGCTGTTGTTAATTAGTCATTATCACGTTCTGAAAGCATTCGAGAGTTTTCACAATGCAAACATTCACGAAGCTTTCGCTCGGTCCCTTGGATCACGTCACTTCCGGCCTGGAGGCCGCCATCTTGGTGAATAGTGGTACTTCTGCTTTCATGGGCGCCGCCATCGTGGCTGTAACGTCACTTCTGGTATGGGGGGTGCCGCCATCTTGGAAAAATAGCTGCACTTCCGGTTCGCGCGGTACCAAAAGGTACCAGAAAATCACTTTCCTCCCTCCTCCAGATTGATGAAAAGGGGACTTCCGGTTCGCATGGGCGCCGCTATCTTGGATTTGGCCGCACTTCCGGTCCGCATGGGCGCCGCTATCTTAGACTTCCGGTTCCCATGGGCACCGCCATCTTGGATGACGTCACTTCCTGTGCACATGGGTGCCGCCATCTTGGACTTCCCGTCACGTGACCTATGACGTCACTTCCGGGGGGGGGGGGTGGGTCCCCATGTCCTCATATCGCAAATCCCCACTACTGACGAATATGATTCAAAAAAGACATATGATGCCTATTAGATGCCGAAACGTAAGACCAATTTACGGTGGAAAGATTGAAGTACCATAGTATGATGTTATCAAAAGACTGCTTAATGCTGTCAACAATGAACGACCCCAGATTATTCACCGACAAATCACAAAAACTATCCAGTAAATAACCAAGTATGAAGTTAAGGCCAAGCTTCGGGTAACAGAATGGAGAAGGCCTCCGCCTGCACAGCCACCCTATTACACAAAACATCTAATTCATTCTTAAAAATAACACCAATCCCTCCACCTCGCGAATCACGGTCGACTCGCAACATCCTGTAGTTCAAATATCCGAGAACCATGCTGTCGGTGTAGCTCGGATTCAACCATGTCTCGGCGATGAAGAGCAAGTCGAATGTGTTCGTCAAAATAAGAGCTCTTAAACTCCCAATGTTTTTAACCACACTCCTGGCATTGATTAGAACACAGGAAAGGCCCGACACACAAACAGAACTCACAACAGGTTGTAAAAGTGATAAGGATGATGGGCACAACGTGGGAGGATTGTTCCCGGCTAGAAAGTGCCGTTTTCCGAAGCAGTGTGGAGGTTGAATATTTCCCTGTACAGAACTGACTTTCCTCTTCGTGTGAGGTGAAGGCCGTCTCTGGACATGAGAGCGTGATCGGCAAAAAGATCGTGATCAATGGACACAAAGTTGAAGTTATTGTCGACGCAAAGCTGGCATAGCAGGACATTGGTAGCCGAAACCAGCTGATCCACTTTGTTGCTACCCCTACCCAGTCTAGGAAAGAGCCCCACAAACGAAATGCGAGACATAGGTCTTGTCTTCTTGATATTTTCGGCAATCGCAGACAGCTTGTTAACAATGGTTTGTGGCTGGTCAGTATTAACATTGTTAGACCCGACGCTTACCACAAAATTAGTGGTTGGTTCAGAG
Source organism: Lithobius niger (assembly GCA_023313725.1). NCBI lineage: Eukaryota > Metazoa > Arthropoda > Chilopoda > Lithobiomorpha > Lithobiidae > Lithobius > Lithobius niger. Next base: position 15,538 of record JAHWFP010196701.1, read on the forward strand.
CCCTTAATTAATTCAGGCAGATGATCCAGAAGTTGGTCTGCAGTGATCCCTGGCCAACACCAACTAACCGACTTTCTATGTGAACTACCTTTTAAGGCACGAGTGTGTGAGTCTCCCATTATGATAGAGTGTTCCTTCCAATCGATGTTTGTAATATTATTGAATGTACGCTCGTCATGGGTAACACTGTGAAAAGTATCTGATGATTTCAAAACGTGGCATGCATTTTTACGGGCACACATCATCTTGGTGTTCCAGTATGGATCAGTAGTTTTCTCGTTTGTCAAATTAGCCCTCGAAGGCGAGTTTTGTGTGGCTGTAGTTAAAATGGTCAGTGTGGAAAAATCCTTCACTCCCTCCTTGCGTTTAGCTTTTCCTCTGCGCGAAGTGATGTTTGCTGGAAGGATATTGCTTCGTGCCTCCAGAAGGTTGCAACCTGGGACTGCTCCAGCGTCATCTGCAGAGCTTAATCGTGACTTTTTACATTTGCGGCGTGCTCCCGTTGGAAGACGGCCAACATTTGGTGTGAATGTGCCTGCAGCAGTTGCTGTGGTGGTGCTCGGCTCCTTGTTGTAAATATGGGAAGAACGAATCGCCAGGCCCTCATGAGATAGGTTTAAAACGGTTGACACAACAATATCGCAGTCACGTGCCTGATCCTCGGCTGTAACCATGCTTACTGTAGTGGAAGATGTACATTGGTTCGATAAAAACTGGTCGATGGAAGACCTTGCTTCATCCCTCACCAAAGCTTCAGTACTCATTGTCTGCAATTTAAGTACGTTTCAAACTCCATTCACTGTGATTCAAGTTGCTGATGGAACTGTTCGAGATATGAATTAAAACAAGATTTTACAACTGTGGGGAGGTCGTCCCGCAGAAAGGGTGTCACGTCAATCGGGATTAGGTTTGAGATGGCAGGGTGAAAAGCAAGAGTTTAGTGTCAATATCAAGGAGTTCAAGATCATTCTCGATCTTGGAGCATTCAAGGCGAGTTTATAGTTGTTCGGACAGAGTTGACAAATTTTCACCTGTCAGGGAGGTATCAAATATCGGAGCATGGTTTGTAGTGCATGGGCGACTATGTTTAGTGCTTGGCGAGTCCAGGGCATCAAAGAACAGGGTTGATCGACGATTTAACTTCTGTTTTCGATTTCCGTTTCTGCAACTGTTGGCAAAATCATTAAAAGAAAGATTTGCAGGGTCGCACAGCACAGTGGTCGAATACAGTTCCATTTTCGCAGGCACAGGAAAAAATACATAAATAAAAAAAAATATTAATAAAATATGTCTTGTGGGCAGTCTCGAACCAGGATCTGGTAGAAGATAAAACAACTAAACAACCATGGCATTCATTTCTAACTTTTGAATCCAATGCGATTAACAGTCATGTGCAGAGTCGTCAAGAGCTTCTGAGGGACAGATTGGAATAATAATCAAAGAACCATCGGTATCAAAAGGGGGAAAAAACGAAAAAAAGATTATATCCCAGTTTTCAAAGAATCTTTTTTCCGAACTAAATAGCTTTAATCAATATTCTTCCGACCGTGAGATGATTTATTTTTTCGTAGCCATGGTTTACTGACTTAAACAACAACAATAATAATAAATAAATACGAACAATAATTTCTTCGAACTCCAAGAAATTAAACTGGGACGATCATTCACATGCTTATGACTGAAATTGCTGCTACCGTAATGTAAATGTTACGAAAAACTAGTTTACATTAAACCAGTGCATGCAGGGCCGCAACGGCGTGGGGGGGGGGGGCTACACTTGAAAAAAAAATGGAGAATTGCACCAGTTTCTTGAGGGATTTTTTTTGGTGTTCCTTGCCACCTACGCCCCTCCCAAATGTGGGACATTTTTTTACGAATCTTTTGCCAGTTTCGTTGCTTGGACAGAAAAAAGGGCGTGTTGGGTTCAAAAAAGGGCATTTTTAGGTTAAATGGGGCCAAGTGCCCCTGTAGTTGCCCAAGTGGCGTGCGCAGGGGAGGGGGGCAGCCTTGCTACCTCCTTTTTCGGACAAAAATGCCGTTATTTAAAAATAAATATATAAATTTTCTGAACCAATAAATGCTGGTTCTGCAGCAAGAGAAAGGGCCTAGAGGCAACAAGATGCACTACCACTGCATTAGTATTTCGACGTGTTGTATAGCAGAATAAAAAAATCTGTAATTGACGTATCAAGTTGGAACGGCTGACATACCAACAGGACACTACTAAAAAATCTGAATGCATGGTGTAGGCTACTGAAGAATATCTGCTATATTGCACATTATATTAAAAAAAATTGTTTCGTAACGTTTGCTACTACGATACGGCAAATGAGCCAGAATCTTGTGTGCGACGACGCAATCACTGACCAGATAAGTTTTCATCGGACGCTGATATTGGTATTCTTACAAAAAAAAAAACAAAGAAACTGAAAGCTTTGTTGTTTTACAGTTTCCCATTCCCGTTGTTCTTGTTTATCAGACTTTTAAATTTTTTAAATCTTCGAACACCATATTTTCATAAATTCAGCAGCTAATTTGGTGGGGGGGGGGGCGGGGAGTAGGAGAAATCATATTGCTCTGAGGGTACGTGAGGTTGACTACTTTAAATTTATTTACACTTTTTAGGTGCATTAACAAATGAGTTAAAATATTCACACGAAAATTGTGACAAAGTCCACATTGAATATTACACTGCAATTTCATGTGGCCAATTTTCGTTAGGCTGCTCAATACAAAGTGCTTGTTTTACTAGCGTTTGATAATTATCTTTATCATTATTATTTGTAATTTTAAATCTGCGGGTAAAACTAATGTCGAACCAATAAAACTTACGTGAGTCTTCCTGTTACGGATTTAAAAAAAAATCTGAAAGTCAGAGGCCATTAGGAATATCCCGCCCTTCCCTCCCTCAAGCCAGTCCGCCACTGTGTAAACAGGACCTCACTCGTTTGCTCACTCGTTCAATAGGAAACAACACCACAAATAGGCCTATGCGTAATTAAATACTGTAATATATCGCACCGAAAAGCAGTGAGGATAGCGGAGTAATTAACAGCAAAAGTCAATGCGGGCATCGCATTCACTGTACCGTCCAGATTCAATCATAGAAATTCAGTGTACCATCCAGATCACCGCAAAGGTAAGTGATGATTCACTCTGTATTGTTCTGCGCGATAAGTGAACAGCCATCTCGACGTATACATATCTAGACACACGCTAGTGTGTTGCCGCCAAGTAGACGTTTTATTGTTGTTGGAGCTTAATTGTCAGAGCGTTATTGTTGTCAGATGGCGGCTCACTAGCAGACCGTGTCTTTAACTGAAACCAACTTATACGTGATTTCAGCATACTGGTGTAAATTCCCCATGCGGTAGAAATCTTTGCAAATCGTTTGAATCAGGTGTCTTCGATCCAATAACAAAGAAAACGTCAGCACGAAAAT
>JAHWFP010196703.1:0-10195 GCA_023313725.1 Lithobius niger
TTTTTTTATTAAATCGTAATAGGCGTAGTAGGCATTGTTGGCGTATTTCTTTATCTTATCAGGAACAATCAGCCTATTGTTAGGTGTCCCTTTTTTTCCCCAGCAGATACGAAAATTAATGATATTGCCGAACTGGCCTTAAAACTTTTGCAAAACCGCGCGTCAGCTCGCGAGAGGCATCGTCAATCAGTTATTCTGCACTCTCGAACCGACATGTGTCTCTTGGCTCACCATACCATCCGTTTTCGATTTAACCGATCTAATGCTATCGAATCGTATATAATTTGGCATATTCTTTAATAATTTTCCGTAATTGTATGGATGAAATTGACGTTTATAATTTGTGGTGTAAAAATTTCTGGTTCCAAGCTATTGATCTCCGCTCTTGGGAGAAGCCATCATTGGATTGTTTTTGTGGTCAACGATTGCGAAAACTTCGTCCGAATCTAATAATTTTAGCGACTTCGTCTACACCTTGGAAGCAAATTAACGAGTTGGATGATGTAAGTTGAAGTTTAGAAAACGTAAATAACGTCAGATTGACGGTTTTTTGCAAGTGGTTTTATGAACGTAGTGTTGTTTATAACCGAAATGTTAGTCGAGTTAGGCTTAGCTCGGCTGAAAACCTCTTGTTGTTGGGTAGGTAAGTGAATTTTAAAGGTCCAGTTAATCAACAGTTGTGCAATTTTACGGTTTCTTATCGAGTTTGTGGCGAGATATTGTAGTAGTACGGCCTAGCGCGTGTTGGTTTACGAATGTTTTAAATCTTTGAGTGTTGTTTATGTGACTGTTCATAATACGTCACCCGTAACTCTGCCTGTGCTAGCGTAAAAGTGACAAAAACGGGACAACCGTTTTAAACAAAGCGTATCCGTGTTAATTGTTGGCCTCGATTGACGTTTTTGTTTCGTCGGGCAGGAATTGGGACATTTTTAGTCGCATCTATTTTACGGAGAGTTTGTAAGTTGGTTTTCGTTTTTAAGATTTTAAAATGTCGTTCTCTAAAACCAATTTGGGAATAGCTGCCTTCAGAATTTCGTCACATAGCAGCTGGGAAAGTTTTTTTGTTTTCCTGTGTTGATTGTTCAGAATCCTGGTGAATGAGCTGGTGGGTAGTCGGGCTTTCTTCATTGTATATAGCACACCAATGACCTTTAAAGTAGGGATCGACCGATACAGGTTTTTGCCGATCCGATCCGATGCCGATAACTGTCATTCCGATCCGATCCGATGCCGATCCGATACCGATATTTAATATTTTTAACCAAGCAAAATTTATGAACTTAATAAGAACTAAAAAAATACAATGTTATCCTTGTTACTTCATATAATTGAAAATAAGTTATAATTATCATATTTTTACACTTTTATTGCAATGAGTTACAAAATGTTATTATTATTACACACAATGGTTCTATCTGGGTAAAATTTACCACTGCTTATCCCGTCCGGTTCCTTGTAACTTTTGGCACCTTCTCATACCAGGACCACAAGTAAAAATATGAACATATGGACCATATTTAAAGTTAAATGCCAAAAAAATAGAAAAAACCCATTTATCAGCACTGTAGTACAATGAATTTAACGCAGATTAAAATTCTTCATTACAAACGATTTAAAATTTCTGATGTTAAGTATTGTACTAACTGCATATGCACACTTGCATGAGAGAAAAAACGAAAATCGGAAATTATAAAACTAATCTTTACAGGGGCTGGTCACGCCTTTTAAATTTCAAATCAACTGTCTAGTTTCCAGGCTCTGCTCCTCAAACCCCCCATCCGTAAAAAAAAAAAAATCCTAGTAATTAAAATTATTGTCTAGCAAAAAATTAATTACGAACGAATGACAAATTAACGCTGGACATTGGAAAAATATTCTTTTGCTTACTTTACTTGTCCCCCTCCCCAAACTCACGTCTAACTAAAATAGACCTCCGCTTAGGAAAACGAGATTTAAAATCACCGTAGCCCATCTGGCCAACTACCCAGCACGAAACAAAACTTGGGTGTTTGCTTTACCAATCCAAGGCTTTACCATCCACTCTTGAATTTCTTACGAATAAACCCTTTTTGCTGCAATATCTTTAATTGGTAATCCATATATTTCATTCAGATCCACTTGAAACTAGTTTTAAATAGATCATAGTTGCTCGGATAAACCAAAGAAGAATGATAAATGGTAGGATAAACTGACTACGTCGAAGAAACCGGTTGTTTACAAAATGCTCTTTAAAAGTTGATATCCGAAAGGTGCACCTACTACCAGTAAAATGGAGGATACAGCTTGAATAATTTTAACAGTAGTAAAAACACAGGATTCGAGTAAATACTTGGATATTGTTATACTGTACTAGTAATAAAGTATTTTTAAAAAGTAATAATTTTAAATTTGATGAGACGATTTTTTTTTAATGGTCTAATGTGCATTACTTTTTCCCGGTTGTCCGCGCACTGAGCACCCTGCCGATACCAGCTAAGACAAAAGACAACACACTCCGTAGCTAATAATTAAAACGTTTCTCGTTACCGCATTTTTTATGGATTTGTATTTCTAAAATAAATTACAATTTTGACCTAATATATTTTTAAAACCTTTTAAAAATCAAAACCCGCTTATGCACTGTCCAGGATTACTGACTAGCATGTTTTGTGTTGGCCCTTGTGACTGAGCTCCACAACAAAGAAATCTTGCAAGGATCGGAAGTAACGCTACTAATGCTTCTACAACCATCGATTTCTTTAACTAACAAAAGGTAAACGAGATCGCAAATATAAGTTTATGTACTTTTACGTTAAATATTTAATAAAAGTAACTAAGATACACAATGTTCAGAATTAACCAAATTTTGGGTGGTTTTGGCACGTGCTCCGTTAGGACCAGCTGGTGCTTGCTTCCCGTCGATCGCCAGACGATTTAAACGCAATGCACTAGACATTAGTATTTACAAGAATTTATAAATTGTTGGTACTGAGAGGTGACAAGCCTTTGCTAGTTAATCTGTTAAACCGAAGCAATTTACAAAACTGAAACTCGCGTTTGGCAGTGAAGTTGACATCGGTATCGGACACATAAACCGATCCGATCCGATCCTATTATCGGATGAAAAATATCGGCCGATGCCGATACCGATCCGATGATCGGTCGATCCCTACTTTAAAGTAGTGTTTGGAGCAATAGCTTACCGATTGTTGATCTACTAATGCATTATGGTGTCTAGTTCAGGGCTGTAATCCGGCCACAGCATTCTCAGCGGGTGCTTGGGTAAAAAAAAATTCGGTAGCAAGAAAAAGGTGCGAAAGTCTTCTGTCTAGGGGTGGCACTTTAATTGATAATAATTCGATAATATCGCGATAACGATTTCCGTCAATTATTGTATCGCACTTTTTGTGATTTATAGAATTATCAAACCCCGATGCTTAAAATTGTCGCATCTCGGAAATTGTAGTAGCTAGAAACTAGCGGTTTACGGCGTTGCGTGCAGAATTACAAGAGCTCTCCAACCAAGTGTGCAATACTGTCGCTAGCCACTTTATCTTATTGGAGAGTTAGTTTAATGGAAAAAATATTTTATCATGACAACTGCTAATTTTTTTTTTCATGTCGAGGAAATACTGGACAATGGGTCAAATGGCGAGTGCCACACAATTCACATTCGGCAAGGTTGTACTTTAGGTTTCAGCCAAGGTGTTTGTAATTAACAAAGTTTAAATGGTTTTTAAGCCTCAAAATTTTGTTTTGTCGAGATATTATCGATTATCGTGATTATTTAAAAAAGTTTTATTGGGATAAATATTTTTGTATCGTGCCACCCCTACCGCTATGTATTTTGTACTCTGCTTTTTGCTGTCTGGGAAGGGAACACTTGGCAAGATTAGTTTCTGCTGTGGGTAAAAAAAAAAATTTCTGGCTACGGCCTCGGTCTAGTTCCTTGGTGTTAATTGCTGTATAAAGGCAGGTTGTCACCATACGAAAGTAAGCAGAATCTAGCACCATCTAGTGCTATCTAGTACTATCTAACGAGTGCAAGCGTGAAGCAAAGGAACGTGCAACTCCCATTTCTTTTAAAGAAAGAAATTAAGTTGTGCGTCTCCTTAATTTTTGAGTGAAAATTTGGTAAGTCCTCGTGTACCTGGCGGTTAAAGCTGTAAGGGTTAGGGATAGTCCGATATTGATATCGGTATCGGTATTATCTGTATTTATCGGTATTTTTGCCATATCGGTATCGGACCACTATAAGGCTTCCGATACAGATATTTATTTTGCCAAGAAATGCAACCGTCTTCCCTGCAAAACTGACACCAAGTGCAGCAAAAGCAAAGCCATTTGCTCAGTTTGGAATGAAAATGTGGCACTTGTTGGTTCTGCTGCTGTAAGTTTTACAACAACCAACTGAAATCTAACTAAGAAAATGAATGTACTGAAGCCATAAGTAAGAATAAGAGTAAAAATGCTGTTATTGCTGCACAGAACTTTTTGGATAATCTCAACAGTTGAAACCCAAGCAAAACCAGAAACCGAAGTTGCATTGTTTGTACAAAATATAAACTTTTAGTCTTGATTTGTTATTATTATCGGTTTCGACATCTGTATCGGTATCGTATCGTATCGTATCGGATCGGATCGGTTTACCTTTCATCGGTATCGTATCGTATCGGTAAAAAGTCATATCGGCCGATCCCTAGTAAGGGTTGACTATGTCATCGCTAGATGGTCCCATGGTAGATTCTTACGATTTTTTGTTGGTGACAATGTATCAAGCGCAAAAGCGGACTGGTTTCAGTTCCAACAAGCTAAAATGCAGAAACTACTGCTTGTTTGGGGAGCCATTCTTTTGAATGTTGGACATCTGCATTTAAGCCTTTTAATTATCACTTGACAAGTGCGAAACGAATACGGTTTCAGCAAGCGAAATAGCAGAAACGTCTGCTTGTTTGGGGCTCCATTCTACTGAATGGCTGACACCCAGGCCTGGGACAATTTTTACCAATTGATCATTTAATATCAATGATATTAAATGGAGCCCCAAACAAGCAGACGTTTCTGCTATTTCGCTTGCTGAAACCGTATTCGTTTCGCACTTGTCATTTGCCCTAGCAAGCGTAGCCTAGCTCTCATCCACAAAGTATTCTCTACTGACGAGCCCAAACAAGGGCGAAACAGTCTGTCTAGAGATCTTTGTGGGTGAGAGCTAATTGATATTAATTATCACTTAAAAATCAAGCTGCTCTTCACCCATAAAGATCTGTAGATAGACTGTATCGCCCTTGTTTGAGCTCGTCGGTAGAGAGTGCTCCACTTGTCTTTGTTTTTTACCTGTGTTTTATTGACGACGCAAATTCGGACTGTTTGCTCTGCTTTAACTTTATTGGGGGTTGACTTGCAAATCCTTTTGTTAAAAGGAAAAATCAAGGCCTTGAATTCCTGAAAATTTTCAGCTCTGTCCATGAAACGCCGTGAATAGAAACTTGAAAAAAAAACGGCTCGACATTAAAAAAAAAAGTAGTTTAAAATGGGAAAACTGAGCAAAAGCGACTGCTCCATCAGGCCTAAAAAAAATACCTTTAGTGCCAGTAACCCGACCGTGCCCAACTTTTTTTTTTTCAGATTTCAGCAGCCCTAAAGGTTTTTTAATTCATATTTGTATAATTAAAGCATTCATCCATATTAAAGCGCGATGGGAAAACAAAACGGTTCTGCAGAAAAAGGCTCTCAGTTGTGCTGCAAAAAACCCGCTGTGGGTTCATGCGTATGTGGAAAATCTTCCATAACCTGGTAATGTGGTTACTGGCACGGTTGAGGGACCAGAGGGACGGTCAAGGGAGAAAATTAGACATTCAAATGGGTAACTACTGTATGTAGCTGGGACACTTGGGCAGATTACCGGGACACTTCAGGTTGGTTACCGAGACGCCATGGAACATTTTCCATATACGGGTTCATGCACAAATTTTGTGTATAAAAAAAAATTGTTCCGACCGACCTGACCCTGTTTTTTTTTTTGTGAGGTTACAGGAACCAAGACATCTAAACTTACCTAACGTATAATGGGCCAATGTAACAGCATGTTCATAGTTCAAAAGCACGAAAAATTTTTAAGTGGTTTTTACGGTGAAAGTTAATATATTCAAATTTAAGATGTCTAAAACCATCGTGAGTTTTACTTTGAAAGTTCTTCAACATTCTCACAAACTTGCACAACATCCATAACGTTCAAAATTCAAAGAAGAAACAGTCTTTCTAAGCGAATTTCCGACAGTCCTAGCACTAGTGGATGTAAACACAGTTGACTGTCTTCATCAGGCTTTCCTTCACGTGCTAGCCTACTTCTTTGTTACTACTTTCGTGCGATTCAAATTTGGCGGTTTCATGTTGCCTCTTGTATTAGCTTGCCTATCTCTACTCAAGTTCAGCGGTTTTACGTTGCCTCCTCTAAACGTAAAACCGCTGACCTTGAGTAGAGATGGGCAAGCTAATACCAGAGGCAACGAGAAACCGCCAAATTTGAATTGCACGAAAGTAGTAACTAGTAAGAACGAGGTACGTAGCACGTGAAGGAAAGCCTGATGAAGACAGTCGACTGTGTTTACATCCATCTGTGTTAGGACTGTTGAAAATTCGCGAAGAAAGACTGTGTTTCTTCTTTGAACTTGTCAAGATGAAGATGATGGAATACAACCAAAGCGCTCCATTTCTCACAAACGGACACTAGCCACTCAAAAACTCGGTGTCCCGCTAACTTTCGACAGACTGTGCCATTGATCACTGACTTCTGCCTTCGGTAGGCTTGCTGGAAACGCTGTTCACACTGTGTACGTCGGCTGTCTCCAGGATTTGAATTTGGAGCGTGTTTTTTTGGTTTTTTTTTTTTTTTAATATTTTAATCTCACTAGTAGTTTTTGCTTGGTAACATACAAATTTTGTGACAATTTACACACTTTTCATTGAAAATAGTTAACAGGAAGAAGTGCTGAAGCATGTCTGCTACCATTTGGGAAGGCATGAGGTGTGTCGACCTCGTCGCAGCCGTATGCCATAAAATGATTCATTATCTGTCATTCAGGAAAGGATCTTTTGTCATTTTAGCGCACAGGATGCGTCAGCTGATGTTGACTGTAGCTTAGACAAAAATACAACAAAGTAGAAATCGCAGGCTGCCTTTTTACGTTCCTGTAACTGCTCGGTTGTGTGGACGGTTTCTTTTAACCAGCAAACTTACTAACAGCACCCTCTACAGGAAATATTGGTAGGATTTTCAAAAAAAAAAAACTAGGGTAAGTACCGTGTAACTCCGAACACAAGACAATTCAAATATTGGACAAGTAGCATTTTTGGAATCACATATTCTAAAGAAATAAATGGCTGCTCATTATAAATAAGTGACTAGCAAGGCTTTCTTGAGATTTGGTATCAACATTTATTAGTTTGAATGGTAGGCCTATGCTGGATTCGAAGCCCAAAATTTTAATAACAGCCGCCAACTTGGACTACTTAACTGAGGCCATTTTCAAAATATATTTAGTATTTGCTAAATAATAAAAAAAACTAATTGAGCAACTGGCTCGAGACTAGCACCATTGGATAGCTCTCGGCAAAACTATTGAAATGGTGTATCAAACATCAAAATCGGTTAAAATTTGATTGAGTTATGGATTTGCACGCGAGTATAAGACGCTGTAATTTTACCTGGAAGCAGAATATTTTCAGCCGGTCTGCGACTAATTTTTTTAGAAACAAAAAACGGTGTGCAGAGAGAGAGAGGGTGTCTGGTCTGCAGGTAGGGGTGACGGTGAAATTTTGCATTGTACACAATTGTCAAAGGTCTATTTGGGTTCGTGAACAATTTTCTTGCAAGAATTTTTGTAAGACCCTTTGTTGGTTGTATTGTGCTAAATAACGAGAAGGACCCAACCTATCATCTTAAGAACAGCATCATTCAAGAGCTTTTGAAAAAACGTTTTAAATAGAGTATAATATATTTGAACATCAAAATCGGTCCATTTTTGGGGAAATTGTCGCAAAAAGAGGATCAGGAAAGAAAAATCGCTGGGTAAATCGTATTGCGATGTATTGTCGCCCGTCGCTCGTATTCTGCCACAGGGCTATTTTAATAGTATAAATTTGAAAAAAAGTACCATCTTGTATTCAAGATTATACGATATTCTTTGTAGTGTGCAAGTTTTTGACTCCGAAATAATTTGGTTGGAAAAAAGTGGGAAATTTACTACACAGACTTCCTGTTCTTGCACAATTTTAGGAATTCTTGGGACAAATTCTTCATTAGTAGAAAAGAACGTATTTAGCGTAACCTGCAATAAAAAGTGTTCTAAACCATCATCTTAAGAAGTTCTAAACCATAAAACTATTTTACAATAAGTTAATGGGCTCTTTAGGGCAATCTTGTCTCCAGTGTCATTATTTTTCTTTTATTTATTTTTATTTAATTTAATTAATCAGGAAAGACTTACAGAATTTATTTTTGAATAAGGCCATTGCGTAAAAGTTTTACTCTGGTATCAGATATAGGTAGCCTAAGACGTCAGTCCAGTCCATCCTCAATCGCAATGGAGTCACGTGTAGACACCGTTACCCTCCGAACCTCAAGAAATTACTGCGAGCAAACCTCGTAGCAAAAGCACTCCTTACCCCCCCCCCCACCCCGAGCCTATACCCAACCCGGAGCAAGAACCCCCCCCTCCTCAACTACTCATCATCCCACCACCACCAACCCCTCCACCCCCAGCACCCACACCCAATGGAACACAGCAAAATTTGCCGCCGACTGAAGTGAGTAGTAGTGGTAGCAAGGTCGTCTACAAAGTACCATGCCTTGATTGCGTGCTGTCTACATCCACTGAAAATTCACCTGTAATGGACTGACTGTTTGGTATTGCGTGAAAGCATTTTTCTTAGTTTTTTGAAGTGGCAAAATGTGGTATTTTCAGAAATATTTGGCCCGTGTTAAGAAGTGTATTGAAATGCCTAAGTTTGTTTGGGTTAAAGAAATTACTGTTGTCCTGCAAGTTTTTGTGACTCCGTCGTGTAGAAAATCCATTAAGTAGCCACAACTTGTATTGGACGGTCCTACTAACTCGTCTTGTTATAAATTTATTTTTTTTTTGTTTCGTAATAAAGAAAATTTCATCTTACGGAATCTTATTGTGAATTTATTTGCAGTTATCATTTTTCGTGTGTACCATACGAGGATTAGCGAGGGAAGAATAACTCAACCATGAAAGCACCAACGGCCCAGTTCGGCAGTGACAGCTATTCCGAGAACTTTGACACGCTCATCAACGGCTACGGGGAGCGGAGGGACGATTTTTCAGAATATTATTGGATGGAAGACATGGAAAGTTTTGACAAACAGGTAAAGTAAAAACTTTCTATGCTACGTTGAGCTGCTTTAAATCATATGAGTAAAGTGAGCAGTTTTTAAAATAGGCTAATACATAGGCTAATACAAATGGCATAATTGGTCGAGCCCAACTTTTCACTTGATTGCAAAACAATGTCACAAAATAACAAGAAGCCCGTATCATGTAATGTTTTTTGTTTAATGAGACAATTTGGGAATTCCACTTACTTGCTGAGGCATAAACTTTCTTGCTGGGGTATGAATTTTCTTGCTGTGTATGGAAAATGTTCCATGGTATCCCAATAATTCAACCCAAAGCATTCCAGTAACCGATCCAACACAAGTTTCATGCACTTACCTATTTTCTTTGTTAGCCGCCCCTCCAGCATCCCGGTAACCTCAATACCAGGTTACGGAAGATTTTCCATATACGTTTCTTGGTGACGCAGGCCTGCTTAACAGTTTACTCGTTTTATTGAGTATCCAACTTTGGGTCCTAAAACACTCGGTTAGGATCTACTTTGTATTATGCTTTCTGTTGGTGCCGTTTCATTCTTTAAATTGCAAACAATTTTATTTTTAACAAAACTGTGCAAAGGTTTGTGTAACAAAAAAGCCCCTTTGCCGAGTCAGTTTTGTAAACAATTCAGGCTAATTTTGCAGTAGAAAGACGACGATTAAGTGGTGAGCTTAAACCCACTCCACCAATGTGATTTTAACGATTCGTAGTAAGTAAACAGAAATCATTTGAATCCCTGTTCAAAGTATTCTCAATCACAAACTATATTAAAAAAAAAACCACAATTAGTTATCTGAGCTACTGAGTGAAGTAGCAAA
>JAHWFP010196703.1:10595-50116 GCA_023313725.1 Lithobius niger
CGCCAGTCACCAAGGGATCATCAGTGGTCAAGGGACCATCAGTCGCCATTGGACCGTGCATCACCGACGGGACATCGGTCACCAAGAGATCGACAGTTGACAAGGGACCAACGGTCGGCGGCTGGCCGGAATTGGAGGGCCGGCCGTCTGTCACGGCTGGACAACATGGCAGGACAACAGCCCCATATCAGTCAAGGAGTGGGGGACCAGCCAACTGGTGGCAACCAATCTTCGAAGCGAAAGAGTGGGTCGCCTTCAGCGAAAACCGGGGACGACTACCGGGACAAGTCAGATCCCAGACAGGGCCGCTGCGGGTCACAAACTCGGTCTCGGAGCCGCTCACCAAAAAGGAGGAGATGCACCTCACCTACGGTTCCTTCATCCAAGGGTAGATCAGAGGGGAGATCCAGGTCAGGCGACAGGCGGGAGGGGAGAATGTCGGAGGAGACTCGCCCACGACAGTCGTCGAAACGTTCAAGGAGCCAATCGAGTGAGTCGTCTTCTTCTAATCGATTGGGAACCGAAGATGCGGCGTACCTGTTAAAAAAGGAAGCGTTTGAAAGCATTGTGAGACGAGTTCATTTCTATCTTCCCTCGTCATTCTGCCGGTCGAGGCCAGATCTCTCGCCCGGTAACCCGGACGAGCCCCCCACTGCATCTTTCGCCAAAATGGAGGACATTCGTCATCCTGTTAGCCTTCTGCCGCAATCGGTGGTGCTTCACCGCTCTCTCCTTGACGCAGGTGGTCTTCTGAGAGAGGGGGGCAAACCCATAGTCACTGGTAAAGACCTCCCACGGCATGACTCCAGTAAACAGGATTTCTTTTTCGGCACTTCAAACTTTGGCCCGCTGAACCCATCGGCACCAAAACCAAGGAACTACCACACCTTCAAGGAGGCTGAATATCTTCACGAGTACGCATCCATGGAGTACGACTCCTGCCTCCCGAAGCCGGCGGTGATTCGTGTTCCGCTCAAGCAGTTTGAAGCGGAGGAACGGCTATTACGCATAGGGGTTCGGGCAGCATCTCACGCCGAGCTGGTGGCCTCAGCGGCATTGGCGGCACTACAGTCCTTTATCAGGACCCCGGTCGACAGCCAGGATCAAGGGATCGTCCGGGACTGCGCAGACCTTCTGAAGCAGGCGATCTCCTTTCAGAAGGAAACCATCGACTGGGGAGTGCGATCAACAGCGAACTCAGTCCTGCGAAGACGGGATGCTTACCTCAGTGGAGCGCCATCGATTCTGAAGGAAACAGCCGGCAAGCTTAGGCTTTTACCATTTCATAAGTCCGACAGGTTGTTCAATGGGGAACTCCTTTCGATCGCCCCGGACCTGAGAGGAAAGGTGAAACCCCCTCATAAGAAGGATCACCCTCAGAAGTACAAGGGTCGGTTTCCTTACAAGAACTCCAACCAGGAGCCCTTTCGTGACCCCCAACCGACGTCGGGCCCCAGGAAACAGAGGGGCTCCTCCCACCAGGGTAACAGGGGCAGAGGCAGCGGGCATTTTAAGGTTCAGGACCAAACCAAATCGTCGGCCAGACCCCAAAGCAAAGGAAGAGGCTCAAGAAGTCGGGGTGGACAACTATGACATATCAAGGCCCCAGCTTGCTCTCCTTCACCGACGGGTGGGAGGCAGGCTAAGATTCCACTATCCTATGTGGGAATCTGTTACGAGCGATCCATTCGTTCTCTCCGTCATCAGAGAAGGATACAGACCACCATTTCTTTCAGTACCAAGACTATCGAAGGTGGTTCCAAGTTGGCTCCTAAACGTCATAGACCCGCTATTGGAAGAAGAGGTGCAAACTCTCCTCGCAAAAGGGGCAATTCAGCCGACGCCAGAAGGATCGCCGGGGTTCTACAGCCCAGCTCGGGTGATCGCGAAGAAAGGCGGAGGAAGAAGAGTCATCTTCAATCTCAGGCTCCTCAACAAACACATTGCGCAGGAGCACTTCAAGATGGAGACGCTCTCGTCGATTCGGGAATCGCTGCAGGAAGGGGAGTTTACCACATCATTGGACCTGGAGGACGCATATCTCCATGTCCCCCTCCACCCTTCGGCATTCAAATTCTTCCGGTTTGCGGTGCACGGCAGGTCATTCCAGTTCACGGTCCTCCCCTTTGGCCTTTGCACTGCCCCACATGTTTTCACATCAATCCTCAAGCCGGTTTTGGGATTTCTCCACCAGCGGGAAGTGAAATCTCACGGATATTTAGACGACTGGCTGCTCCGCAACAAATGCAGCAGGACCCTACAGGAGCACACGGACACTGTCAGCCAGTTGTTCAGCGATCTGGGTCTCGGAGTCAACGAGAAGAAGTCCAGAAGGGCCCCAGCGACGGAATTCCAGTTCTTAGGGGCGGCGTTCCGGATGATGGACTTCACGGTCAGACCATCGGAGGACAGGATTTGGGACCTCCAGACTTCAATCCAGGATATCCTTCAGGCGGACTCAACTACGGCAAGATCCCTCAGCCGCCTAATTGGCAAGATCGACTCAATGGCGGATCTAGTCCCAATGGGTGCGTGGAGAGCCAGGAGCCTCCACTGGTTCAGAAAGGACAACTGGATAGAGAGGACGTCCTGGGAAGACGAGACCGACCTCCTGAACCTACCACGGCAGGATCTGGTCTGGTGGACTGTACCAGACAACCTGAGGGCAGGTGTCCCAGTACACGCGCCGGCTCCTCATCACACCCTCTTCACGGATGCGTCCCTCCTGGGTTGGGGAGCCCACATGGGGGATCTGCAGCTGGCTGGAAGATGGTCGCCTCGGGAAGCAGAACTTCACATCAACAACTTGGAATTGAGGGCCGTCCGCAAGGCCTTGGACGAGTGGGCGAGCATTCTTCAGGGAACCCATGTCGGGGTGATGACGGACAACACCACGGCAGTGGCCTACATGCGGAGGGGAGGGGGAACGCACTCGCGATCCCTCCACGAAGAAGTGTCGGCGATTTTTGTGCTCTGTCAAGAATTCGACATCACTCTTCGCCCAAGACACATCCCGGGGAAGCTGAATGTCTTGGCAGACCAGTTGTCCAGACGACTTCCGACGGCCCCAGCGGAATGGAGACTGAACCAGAGTGTCTGCCAGGCAATCTTCCAGCGATGGGGGAAACCGGTGGTGGACCTGTTTGCCACGTTCCAGAACACGCAATTGGACCAATTCGTCTCCCCGTTTCCGGATCAACGAGCGTGGGCATCGGATGCACTGTGCATGTCATGGGACAGGATATCGGCATACATGTTTCCCCCGTTCGCTCTGCTGCAAAAAGTACTGAACAAAGTTCGCCATTCAGGGGGACAGTTCATACTCATTGCACCGCTCTGGCCAGCAGCAGCGTGGTATGTGGACCTCCTACAGCTGTCAAAGGAAGACCCCATCGAGCTGCCACTAAGAGACGACATCGTATCACAGCACAACGGAAGAACCCTTCACCCCAACCCCGGGATGCTTCGTCTTCACGCCTGGAGACTGTGAAGGGGAAACTGGAGGATACTGGTTTTTCCTCCGGCGTCATTGAGAAACTAGTGCTCTGTCACCGCCAATCCACAATCAAGGTGTATGAGGCTAAGTGGAAACGGTGGTTTGAATGGTGTAAGGAAAGGGGCTTGGACCCCTGCGACCCGGTGGTCACTGACATCACGGAATTCTTTGTCGGCCTATTCGACAAGGGACTTTCGGTTGCAGCCATTAAGGGTTATCGTTCAGCGATTAACTCGGTGCTGGCATTTTATGGCAGACAGGAAATCACGTCACACCACGTCCTCACTCGTCTCATGCAATCCCTGGGAGCCCTTCGACCTCGTATCAGGAAACTGTTCCCGGAATGGAATCTCCCTCTGGTGTTGGCACACCTTTCAGGTCCCCCGTATGAGCCGCTTCGGAATGCGTCTCTTCTTCACCTGACCCAGAAGACCATTTTCTTAGTGGCGATGGCCACAGCTGCGAGGCAGAGCGAACTATGCGCATTCGCCAGGAACAAGCGGTACCTGCGGTTCGCCAAGGACTGGACCACGGTCACGCTTCTATACAATCCTAAATTCAGGGCGAAAACCCAGAAACCGGATGAACTTATGAGGCCAGTGGTCATCAAAGCGCTGGGACCGGTTGTGGGGAACGAAGACCTGGAAAGAACTCAATGTCCTATCCGGGCTCTGAAGATTTACCTCCATGCCTCTTCCGTCCCAGAAAAGGATGGCGACGCCGAGGCCATTCCCCTGTTCTTACCGATTGACCCAGCGTCGCAGCGGGCATCTAGTGCAGCCAGACTCTCCCCGGCGAAAATCGCGCAATGGATTTGCGCCACAATTAGAAGGGCCTACGCGTCCTCTGAAGACTGCGTAGACATCCCGGACCACATTAGAGCACACGAACTTCGAGCTTTAGCGGCTTCGTGGGCTTTCGCTGCAGGCATCCCGATCCATGAGATAACGGCCGCCTGCACATGGAAACACAAGTCAGTGTTTATCAGCCATTATTACAGAGAACTCGGGGACACCTCAGGCCTGAGGAACCAGGGACCCCATGTCCTGGCCGGATCAACGGTTCCAGGGGGCACGCCACCTGGCAAGTAGTGAGGATAAGGTCAGTACTCTGTTTGGAATTTTGGGAGGGTTGAACCTTGGCGTCGTTCTGGACGGTTTCGTGCTACCGCGGTAGGGTACGGCTCGACCCGCCTCCTTTTGGACGAAGTCAGCTAAAATAAAGGTGAGGATTTTCGGATAAAGTGAAAACGACAATTTTAAACATAAAATTAGTTTTTACTATCCTAAAATACTCACCTTTAGGCCTACCCGCCCGCCGGCCCCGCTCGAGCCGCCCCAGGCACTTGGGCGACGAAAAAAGTGACGAACAGCCGAATAGCGCTGGGATCGCTCACACGATAGTGCCTGGGGGCAGACTGTGGGTAGCACGAAACTCGGTTAAACTGTGAGCATTGAATGAGCATGTATCTCACGATAAGCTAAAATAAAGGTGAGTATTTTAGGATAGTAAAAACTAATTTTATGTTTAAAATTGTCGTTTTTTGAAGTGGCAAAATGTGGTATTTTCAGAAATATTTGGCCCGTGTTAAGAAGTGTATTGAAATGCCTAAGTTTGTTTGGGTTAAAGAAATTACTGTTGTCCTGCAAGTTTTTGTGACTCCGTCGTGTAGAAAATTCATTAAGTAGCCACAACTTGTGTTGGACGGTCCTACTAACTCGTCTCGTTATAAATTTATTTTTTGTTGTTTCGTAATAAAGAAAATTTCATCTTATGGAATCTTATTGTGAATTTATTTGCAGTTATCATTTTTCGTGTGTACCATACAAGGATTAGCGAGGGAAGAATAACTCAACCATGAAAGCACCAACGGCCCAGTTCGGCAGTGACAGCTATTCCGAGAACTTTGACACGCTCATCAACGGCTACGGGGAGCGGAGGGACGATTTTTCAGAATATTATTGGATGGAAGACATGGAAAGTTTTGACAAACAGGTAAAGTAAAAACTTTCTATGCTACGTTGAGCTGCTTTAAATCATTTGAGTAAAGTGAGCAGTTTTTAAAATAAACACAATAATTGCCATTAAATACATAGTCTAATACAAATGGCATAATTGGTCGAGCCCAACTTTTCACTTGCTTGATTGCAAAACAATGTCACAAAATAACAAGTAGCCCGTATCATGTAATGTTTTTTGTTTAATGAGACAATTTGGGAATTCCACTTACTTGCTGAGGCATAAACTTTCTTGCTGTGTATGGAAAATGTTCCATGGTATCCCAATAATTCAACCCAAAGCATTCCAGTAACCGATCCAACACAAGTTTCATGCACTTACCTATTTTCTTTGTTAGCCGCCCCTCCAGCATCCCGGTAACCTCAATACCAGGTTACGGAAGATTTTCCATATACGTTTCTTGGTGACGGAGGCCTGCTTAACAGTTTACTCGTTTTATTGAGTAGCCAACTTTGGGTCCTAAAACACTCGGTTAGGATCTACTTTGTATTATGCTTTCTGTTGGTGCCGTTTCATTCTTTAAATTGCGAACAATTTTATTTTAACAAAACTGTGCAAAGGAGGACTTCGTGAAACAAAAAAGCCCCTTTGCCGAGTCAGTTTTGTAAACAATTCAGGCTAATTTTGCAGTAGAAAGACGACGATTAAGTGGTGAGCTTAAACCCACTCCACCAATGTGATTTTGACGATTCATAGTAAGTAAACAGTTAAATCATTTGAATCCCTGTTCAAAGTATTCTCAATCACAAACTATATTAAAAAAAACCACAATTAGTTATCTGAGCTACTGAGTGAAGTAGCAAAACAATCGCAAGGCAATTGATAATGAAGTGAAGAGCTGTAGAGACTCAAGTGAAATATAGTCCCTAATAGTAAGTACATCCTGGTTGCGCGCCTTCATATTTTGCTATTAAATCCCTGAGGAATATTCAGTTTATTTGCCTGGGAAAGTTTGGATTTGTTTAAAGATGGTTATGTGGGCACCCTGCTAAGTTAAGGATTTGAAAATGTGATAACGTCGAAATTGACTTCGCGAGTTGACATTCACTTTATGAAGAATATTCATTTCTAACGCTCAATCTCAAAACAAGAATACTGAAGAATAGAAGGCTACAAGAATAATTCTGGGAGTTTTCGATGTTTGACGGCTGTGGTGGAAAATTTCATCCAACCGTCTTCATCCGGCCAACCAAAATTATGGTACTCTTTGGTTCACATCGTGAAGCGGGAAGGATGTGAACCAAAGATCACCGCAATTTCTTTTGGTCGGTTGAAGACAGTTAGCTGAAGTTTTACGCTACAACTAGATGTGCGATGCTCTAAAAATTCGAGCCTAGCCAAGTATGCAACGTGTACTCGAATCCGGTGAAAGTGCGATAACTTCGCCAATTTTTGACAGATTTTGATGTTCAAATATACCGAATTCATCGTCTCGACGAGGGCTTCCAGGTGGTGTAAATTAAAAACAACTAGTCAAATGGCTCATTTACTCCATGATCGCTTAATTTCACAAAAGAATACACTCTCACAGTCTTGCTAATTTTCAACAGTACCCCTACTGTCTTCATCAGGCCCTCCAAAGTTCAATTCAGGTCTCTGGTTACATTCTTGCTTGTTGTCAGTTGCTTGGATTTGAATTTGGCAGTTATCACAGTCTCCAGTATTTGCAAGGCATGGCCTACATTGTAGCCTCCCATACTTGCAAGGCGTAGGGCCAATCTGGCCTCTGTTGATTCTCCACTTGTGCGCCAACCTCTCTCCTAAGTCTTTTCCTACTAAGTGTTCCATGTTGGGGTGTGATGGACCCTGGATATTCATAAGGGGGATCCCATTCTTTTCATGGTGTTGGATAGCTATAGATTCGAGGCAACGAAGATGATTGTTCCGTGCCGAATTAGAATGGATAAGCGTTTCTGTTCTTTCCCAACCAATCTCATGCTGTGTGGCAGTACAATGGGCTGCAATGCCATAATCTTCCACCTCATTCCTAACATTGCCCATATGCTGGCCCAGCTGAGTCTTCACTCCTTTCCTCGTTTCACCCACATACACGGCACCACATCCATTGCACGGCACTCTATACACCCCTTCTCTGGTATTCAACACACTCTTCATAGCCTCTTCATCCCTAGCTTGTTGAGTCACTCGTCCACTTGTCACTTGAGCTTTCTTCTTTGTACGCTTCTTCAGCCCTTCAACATTTCTCAGATAAGTCTTAAAGCCATTTTTGCTCACAATTTGGCGGATAGGGCCACTCACTCCCTCCAGATAAGTCAGGCTCACTCTCGGACATTGCTCATTCTGCCTCTGATTCAGTCCACATTCTCTTTCAGTTGTTTTCTCTCTCTTCTTCTTGCTTACAATCGAAATCGCCTTCTTCCGCAACCTGTTCAACAGTCCAGCTGGTAGCCCAGTTTAATGAACTTGCCCTTAGTTTCATGGAGGTGGGGGCCTGCTATCTCCAAATTGCTCGAGTTTCGGACCATTCGCACCATCTCATTCTGCGCAATGGCAACGAGTTGTTCCCTCGGGTGGCCCAAGCAGTATAGAATGCCACGCATTGTTGCCATTGGCTTTTTGTAAGGCTGAAACACCACCTTCCTTTCTCCTTCGACTCTTTTCACTAGAATGTCCAAAAAGGGCAGCACTCCATGCTCTTCTTCTACTGTGAAGAAAAGATCATCCCGCCAGTTGTTGACTTTTTCCAGTACCTTTCTAAGGGCACTCTTTTTCAGCACTGCAAAGATGTCGTCCACAAAACGCTTCCACATCCGCACACTTAACCCAGCCGCCAGTATCATCTCATCGAGGTGTTGCAAAATCATTTCTGCTATTATTGGCGAGCTGGAGTACCCCATCGGGGCCCCCTTTTCTTGCCAATACGTCTTGTCGCTAAACTCTACGTAAATGGATGACAATAGAACTTTCAGAAGTGCTCGATCATGCTCAAAGTCTTCCCTCGGAATGCGATAGTGTCTTCGTGATAGTGCCAGCATTTCCAAAATCAGACAGTGCGACAGGCTTGGGAACAATTTGACTATATCGAAAGATACCATCACTTCGTCATCTTCAAGCACAAGATCCTTCAACTCCTCAAGCAAGTCTTCAGTCTGCCAAATTCAGTCTTCCTTCAGTCTTCCAAATTCAGTCTTTCTTCAGTCTGCCAAATTCAAATCCAAGCAACTGACAACAAGCAAGGATGTAACCAGAGACTTGAATTGAACTTTGGAGGGCCTGATGAAGACAGTAGGGGACTGTTGAAAATTAGCAAGACTGTGAGAGTGTCTTCTTTGTGAAATTAAGCGATCATGGAGGAAATGAGCCATTTGACAGTTGAATTTGAATTTCACAGTAGTTCTATTAACAATGTTTTTAAAAACAACTAGCTCAAATCATTTAAAAGGCGTATCCTGAAAACTTTAAAACCAGTTTAAGCACACAGTCCATTAAGCAGCATTTTGGTTGTTATTACACTAACAAATATAAAAGACATTTGCAAAATAAGTGTTAACCAAATACTCGAACTCGGTTTGATACTGAGTCTTTTGTTAAACTCTGTTCTGCTTGAATTAAAATTATTCTACTCTCATACCCCTAGCCACAACCATCTAGAACTGTCGAAAATTTGCAGAATACTGGGAGGTATTCTTGTTTTGAGATTAACCCTTTCCTTCACATATACGCTTTTCTACGCTTCGTCATGATTCACAAACATACGCATTTTTACGCGTTTCGTTTATCTTTCGCTTCAAATTACTGAGACATAATTATTAAGTAGCTTAGTTACAGTTTTTAAGTCATGGTATTACAGCTGCCTGGATATTTTAGAATTAAAAATAAAAACTTGCGATCAGTTGAAAAGTTACAGCTTATTTCTCTACTGTGATGCTCAATTATGGAGAAACTGGTAATTTTCACGAGGAAATGGGGATGAAAATTCTCGCAAATGTCCACGAAGTAAAGGGTTAAGCTTTAAAATTGCAATTACTCCTTAACTTAACGATCGTCTTAAAATAAGCACCATCATATTAAAGTTCTCGAAATGACGGTTAAAGTGGTTTGTTAGAATGTTGATCGAAAAAATGAGATTTTTACTGACACCGCTCGCTGATACGATCGTTATTGATGCTATGGTGTTGATACAGCCCTGGTTAATTAGCTAACTTAATCTTTTGAAGGTTCTGGCTGAGCTGGTAGAGGAGGAAGAAATCGAGCAATGTATGGCGGAGATGCTGGCTGAGGAAGAGGCAAGGGAAACAACGTACTACAACCCCAATCAAATCCTGGACAACGAAGCCGGGGATGGTGGTGTCCTTCATAGGCCGATCGAAGAGAGCCTGACTGCCGAGTTGCAGCATTTGACGGTTACAGATATTCCCGAGCAGCTCGTGCTTCAGGTAAGCCGGGAGAATTGTGTGAAGTAAAGCGATTGATAAAATTGCTTGCCTTATTATTGTTGCTAGGCTGACACCGCTTCTTCGGGATGCTGTTATCTTGGTAAACTTAACAAGGATAGTGTTTTCTTTTCATTTTCAAAGTGGTTGCCTAATTTCTGAAAATGTGAGCAAGCTTTTGTTGTAATAAAGTGAGTAGTTCGGAACAGGTCGTGCTAAACTTGAGAATTACTGAAGGTGACAGTGTAAAATTACCACGATTTGGAAGCTCTCGAATAAACTTTGAGTGATACAGTGGAAGACTAAAACTGGTAAATTTTTAGCAAAAACCGCTAGTTGATTCCGAAATCAGTGGTATTAATGCTGTTACCAATGCCGGCATTGGGCTTGCTATTAGCCAAACTTGGCATTTTTACGTTAACTGGAGAAGTTATGGATTTAGTTTTAGTTCTTACATGCCTTGCAAAGTATGGAGCTCTGACAGATGTAAATTTAGGGCCTGAAATAAGCATAATTTACCCAATTCTAATTTTCTGAAATGTTTTTCACAAATTGCTTCACAAATGCCAATTGAGATAGTAGCTAAGTTTTTCGCTGCAAGGAACGAAGCTACTGTCTCAGTTGACCTTGGAGGTATTAAATGCGTGGATAGCGATCTGCGCGTGGTTGTGATAAGGCAAGCGGAAGGTTATAAGGCAAACGGTATGTTTTAAAAGCTTTCGTTCGTGTATGGTTCGTGCCAAAAGGAGACATTGATTTCCTGCGGCCATTAATAATAGTATTCCACGGGGAAAAATTGTTATTTTTCATTTGCATTATTGCAGACTTTGACATGATTGAAAGTTCTCTCCCTGGACAGACGGTAGTTAGAAAATAGATATCCTTGTTTCAATTTTTCAAGCCCACGGGCGTTATGCACTAATTACGGTATTTAGCAAAGATGCTCTCGGTCTTGGCATTGGACAGAGGAATGTCCAATAGAGGTCAAAAAAAGAGGTATTAAACCATTTATAACATTACAAATTAGAAAGAATGGTACATTTTATAACAATACCCTTTATAATGTATAATCGCTTGTTACATTGCGCTTTCCATTGCATTGAAAGCTATCCTCGTTGCAATACAATGTTGACTGATGGAAACCATTTTTAAGTTTATATATTCCATTAAAATTATGGTCGCTACCAGCAGCATCACTCTGCTGTGTACTGCTCAGCTACTTCTAGTTGATCATTCAGAAATGTAAGCTGTATAAAAAAATTCGGGCAGTTTACTTAGGGGAGGAAGGAGAGGACAGCCAAAGTGAAGAAGAAACACACAGAAGGAAAAGAAACTGAGATTCCGAGTCCAAAGTAAACGAATGCAAAGTTGAAGTAGAAAAAAAGGCTTAGTGCAGTGTGAAATACGAGAGAAGGGGTGTACCAGATTCCATGCGGAGGGTGCGAGGCATCCATACAGGAGAGACGAGGAAAATCGTGCACGTGAGGGTGAAACGGCACATGGCCGATGTGAAGAATAAAGTGGTGAACAGCAGCATTGCCACCCACTGCATGGAAACAAAACATTCGATGGATTGGGGGGCAACAAAACTCTGCTAGTACAAATTCAAGAAGTGATAGACATTTAAGGGGATTGGAATCCTTGGCGAGTCAAGAGCACCATAAAAACAACTGCTAGCTTTTGAATCGGCAGGGACCTTCCAATCCAAATATCAGCTACCTTGTAAATAAAGAGTTCAGGGCAATGTTACACAGAAAATGGAGAGGCAGCCACTAAAAATACGGGGGGCTACGCAGATATCGTTTTTTGAGTCCACTTCTGGATCCTTATTAACCAATGGCATCTTCTTCGCTGGGATTGCTGATAAGGAAGACTGTTCTTAGTCGCCCTAGCTTTGAGGAGGTGTTCCAAACTTCAAGCTTTCATAAGAGATGAAGGATATTTTAATTTTGCTCTGGCTTATTCCTGGATCCGGCTCCAGCCAAGAGGATCTTTTTGAGCGAAAACATATACCCTCGGAGCCATCGACATTCGACAGCCTCCGTCATACCTGCTTTGGGCCCAGCAGCGAGTGAAGAGCTGAAGAAACTTCAGAGCCTTGTCCGCAAATTGGCGTACTGCTTGGATGCCAGAAAGAAACCTGCATGGACCAAAGGACTAACGGATGCACCACTTCCTACTATACAGAACTGCGACTCACCTGCCACTACGCAAACATCGGCAAAGACGCATCCAAAATTGTAAAGATCACTCAGTGGCACATGTAGTGAGAGCAGTGTCTGCATCATGGACTCCTTACAATTAAGTTCCCTTTGAAGTAATTCTGCAAGCTGCATCTTGATAAAATGCAACTTTTTCACCTCCCACTACCTCCGTGACATGAGCCATCAAGCTACTGCATTGTGTTCCCTGTGACCGATCTGCATTCTCCCGAAAGTTCATCGTGGAGCTGCTGCCTTGTAACTAGCCGAGGCAACACAACTACCCATCACTGCTATTTCAAGTATAATGCAAAAGTTTTACTGGGGAGGTATATTCTGGAGTATATCCCGCTTGCTATCGTGGTGGAAGGTAGAGGAGCGGGGTATAATCGACCTAGTGTGGTATAATCACCCGATTATACACCGGGGTATAATCGGGGTGATTATACCACAGTACCTTTTCGTTGTGCGCATGCGCAACTTACCGAGCTAAGCTTAAAACAGACGCCAACTGTTAGCTAATGAGTGTGGCTTTTAACTCGCATATATATACCAGCTAGAAAACTCGACATATTCGTTACGATTGTCGTATTTTAACATCACTATATACTTTTTTAGGCTAGTATCTTATAATTTTACTTCGGCGATCTATTGGCATAAATAATTTTAATTTTTACCGTATAAGTCTTTTAGTTTTTCGATCCTATGGTAATTATTAGCAAACGATTAAAAATTAGTACAGGAACACACACAGCGCCATCTCTCGGCGGATTTCTGCAATGCGTGGTTGATGCGGCGTGTTTAACGGGAGAAAGTCGCCGACAGCAGCATCGCATATAACTTTTCGTTGGAGACAAATAATTTTATAAACTGAGAGACTGGTAAGCAAATAAAACGTAGCATTACATTATAAATATTAATGAACTCAAAGAATGTTAGTCCTTTTGGTATTATTTATTTTGAATTGGGATATACTCCAGTAAAACAGCCCTCTAGCTTTTGTGGATAATACGGCTAAAAATGTTTTCGCACTCAGCCTGTAACCAGACTAAAACTAACTCGTGCTAATGAATTTGAAATTATACCCCTCGCGATTTGCGCTCGGGATATAATTGCAAAATAATTAGCATTCGTTAGTTTTAATGTCAGGTTACAGGCTTCGTGCGAAAACAGTAGCCGTATTATCCACAAAAGCTCTAGGGCTATTACTACTGAATATAAAAAGGTATTTTCCATTCCGCATCCTGAATGGTGCATGTGTTTTTATCTCTAGAATGCCTACCAAATTCACACAAACATATGGGGGGGTCTCGCTTCAAATTTCGCTAGAGATCATGACAGGAAAAACACTACCATTTGTCAAAGCTTTTTTTCACAGATTTAGTTTGGAGCAAAATTTTTTACATACACAGAAGTGGAAACAACGTTTGTCTTCTTCGGGCTGGATTCAAGAGGTTTTACTTGGAGTTGTTTACGTGGCTTTTGCGTAGTGGACTAGTGGTGCGTCCATTGTTTTTAAATTTGGCACGCGCGACCACTGATCTATAAAACTTATGGAACAGTTGTTGCAAGCGCTAAAAAATAAACGTACGCATCACTAGTCGTAAGCCACCTAAACATCTTCTTACACAGGTGTCATATCAAGCCAATGCTCAGCTCCTGGTGGTGCCTGTCGGTCCTCCAATGGGGCTACAAGACCCAGCTCGTTTTCACCGTATCGCTTCAACATTTGAACCGATTCTGTTCTGTTTTATTTAGTTGCCCTGCACAAGTTTTGCAATTCTTGTCATGTCCCTATCTCAACTACTTCCAGAGTTAGTTTTTTGGTCAGTTTTGAAAAGGGCAGTCATGGTCACTTTCAGTTTCATCATTTAATGGTCCCCTTTTTGTTTTGAACATAGTCCATGGCCATGTTCGACATGTCTTCTATACTAGGGGTGATATTAAACATTGACACTATATAAATGTTTTGAGACCGGTTGAAATGGAGGCTTTAATGTATACTTGGTGCCATCAAGTACTCTCAATAGTAACACAAACAATAGCGCATTGAAGAGGTGTAGAGATCTAAATATTAAACCTAGCCCCCTATTCAACGCTTGGTATTGACATACAAGTTTGTTGAAATACTAAATAATGTATGAATTTGCTTTCATTCTAGAGCCGACTGAATCCTGACGCGGCGGAATTTGTGCCTAGTCAAAGTGCAGACCTCTCCGACTCCTCGGAGGCGTCAGATAGGTAGAGACTTATAGAAGGAGCAATATGTGTCTTCGTACGATTAAAAAAAGGGTAAAAAATTTAGTTAAAGATTTGCAAACTCAAGTCTTTAAACGCCAAAAAAAAAGATGTCCGCTCTAAACAAGTAGCGTCCAGTGGTTATTTCCCAGTGCTGCAAGCCAAGTGGACCATTTCAACTGAAATGCAGGAACTTGCCAGCTCTGCCATAAATGTAATGTAAAAAAAAAACCGTTTTTTTGAGTTTGACTTCATTTTTGTGAAGAGTGCGGTCAGTCCGTGGCTTTTGCACGTTGACGACTATTTTCATGTTGAAAATTCTTGTTAATTTTCTGTTTTTCTTTCTTGTTTTATTAAAAATGTGGGGGTGGGACAGTCGGATCTTGAGTATGAATAGTTTAAAGCTTCACCATATTCGTAGTTTGAATATTGCGGTGTGCAGTTATGTTAAAGGAATGTACAAAAAAAATGGATCTGAATCTGATGGCGTATATATTTTTGTTTTTAATCCGTAATTTTTGTTCGTGCAAAATTGTAGACTCCTGGACTACTGAATATTGTACTATTAGAGCTAAGATAGTTCTATTTAGTTTTCTACACCGATCTGTGTAGATGGTGCTGGTATGTTTGTGTTTTTCGATATGTGGGATTACATTTTGAAAACCCTCGAAAGGAAAAAATTTAATTGATTTATTTTCTTGACTGACTGAATGCTGGTTTAGTTTTACCATTCCAGGTCCTGTATATTTAGTAAATTTGTACAGTTTTATTAATTATGTTGTCTTTTCTTTATGTTCTTGTTTTTTAACATTTGTCTTGTTTTGTCATTTTGGATTGCGATCAATCTTGTGGATATATGGGCGGGAGTTTTGTGTTTGTTTGAATTTTTGTTTTTCTTTTATGTTTGGGTGGTCCAAGCTTCCCGCTACTCCATCCTAAAAAAAATATATATAATTTAAGGGTAGGGGGTTGCGAAAGGCATGTTCGTTTCTTTGCCTATTAATTTTTTTTTTGTCGTACAGTTCCTCGAGCATTTTGACTAGGTGCTTTTACCGTTCTTCCCTCGTCCATTGAGCCTCCATTATTCTTAACTGACCGTTGGACGAAAGATTAAAGTAAAGTTACGGACAGTTTAAAAGATCTTCCAAAACAATATGTTGGCCTGTACAAAGCAAAGTAAACCAGTTTATAATTTTTTTTTTATAAAAGCATTTCGTGAATTTTCCAAACAATTCTTGCATTCGCGCAAAGTCAGTAATGCATGTTTACCATGATTTGTTTTTGGTTTAATTTTTTGCCCTTGTTTTCGTGTTTTGTGTCGGGTCACACTTCCAAGGTTATAAGCATGTTGTCACTATTCTGATCATGATCTATGCACCTCGTGATTCATCGTCGTGTTGTCGTTAGAATCATAAATTTAGTCTATAATCATTTTTCATTTCATTCGTCGATTGTATGAATGTATTTTATTCCACCCTTGGACTTGTTAGCCTTGCACAAATATCTCGACGTAAAGGGCAGGTTTTAGCCCAGCATTTATTTTTGTTGAATTGCTTAGATTTTAGTGCTCGGCAGGCGAATGGAAGTCAAGCTTGTATAAAAGTTACGGCCGATTAATTGCGCAATTGCAAAGGTAGGTTTTGTAACTTTGTCTAGTATTAATTGCTGTAAACCAAAAACAAAGGAGTCAATAACGGCCACTACTCTGTTCTACCTTCTGCCCGTTAAAAACAATTGGGCGTCGGGGTGTATTTCGGCGTACACACCATTTTTGTGTTCGCTGCTCTAGCTTGGGTTTTCTTTTTGGATTAAAATTGAAAAAAATTGTGCAACGTCACTGGTAGTCTAATTCTGCAATTTGCCGATAAAACAGTAGTAACAAAGAGAAAAATGTATACCAGCATCGAGTTGATGCGAGTTAACAATTTTCTTCCAGCAAATGATTTTCTGCGCTTATTGATTGGGCTTTGATTTCATAATTATAAAGATGTGTTAATCATTTATATTTGCATTTACGGAGGATGTGGATGCAAAATGGCGTTTGTGTGTTTGCAAAGAATTTCAAGCGTCGAATTTCACGCTGTCCGAATTCATTCACATCACCAAACTGTGAGTCGCTAAAATCTTATGTTGCTGTTGCTCATATGTTGCAATTTGCTAATTTGCTTATACTTTAATGTCCGTCTGACGGTACTGGTTTAAAAACAAATATAATATCTGATCCACCAGCTTACTGTACGTTTTGTATACAGGTGTTTATTTTTGTCATTATATGTGAATGTTTAATAATATCCACCTACCAAATACTTATGTGTGTATGCTAGAAGTTGTTGCAAAGTGACAAATAAAAGATTTTTCCGCCATAGTTTTGGCAACCATTAACCCAATTTTATACCAAAATGATCAATTAGTTAAGGGTTGGTGTATTTTTGTTATTTTAACATGGCCAAATTTCCTGTTATGTGCAATTGCATTAGCTACACATGTTATTTACAATGGTGTGGTAGTTAATGCTAACCAAAAAAAAAAGCCAGCCAGATCCTTCCATACAAGACGGCAACCACCCCAAAGCAATCCCTTATGCCTCTCCTATAATAAATAATATTCCTTCTTGCCTCCCTCGTGATCTCTTGTGCAAGAATCTGTCACGGTATTTGTGTAAATGTGTACATATCTAGCTCGGTATTTCTATACCTGAATAATGTACATTGTGCAAGGGAAAATAAAGGTGTCAAAGTTGGAATTGTTTTTAATTTTATCACTTGCATTTAAATGCATTCACCACCTTGGTGTTTAAATAAATTTCGTACCTTCCTGCTGAAGTGTTCAGAATTCTTTGTCACACCTGTAAGGGGGGAAAATGCTAACCTGCCGAAGGATGCAGTAGCTCATCTGTCCCCAATAGAAAATCGTATCGGCATTAATTGTACAGCCTGCATTTTCTGTAAGTTTCTGCATTGCGCCTTTCCTCAGGCCATCCAGAAACCCTGTCCTGCAAATGTTGACATATCCCACACTTAGCCGGACTAGCTGCGATATTTCTTTCGTAAACCATCGTGGGAGGAGGCCGAAATGATAACACCACGTTAAAATGCTGAAGTGGCACAGACCACTGTTGTGCCTTTGTCGTGGCAGCAGGAGACGAACTGCGCAAAATCCGATTCTTAATCTGAAGCTGCGTCGTTAACCAGTTAGGCTGGGCTGATCAATGTTCTTTATCCAAGGCCTATCCCAAATCGGGATTACTGCTGCCAGTTCCAGATGTTGCCGAAGCACACATACTGTACTTACAGACAAACTTTTAGCTTTTCGTTTAGAAAAAAGACTACTCCCCAAACTCCCAAAAAAGTATGACACAAGGCTTGTATAGCGGCGCTTAACGCTAGGCTGTGCATATTCGCTGCTAGGCACGCAGCCTACTTTCCCATTCATGTTTGTTTAGGAGGCGATGTGATGTGATCACGTTGCGGTGTCTCCACAACATCCTTGTGTACTAATGGATATGGCCACCCTGAGTGACCAACACTTGCCACAGTTGTCGACTCTGCACTGTTTGTATGACTTCTGACCAAGTATTTTGCGGTTGAATTTTCCTCAATGTGATCGTGAGATTCAAAGCGATCAGACTCGACTGTCCCCAACGTGGCCGGGGCAAAGTTCTGGATTGCAATACTGCCATTAAAAATCGGATTGTAATTAGAGTAGTTTGGCGTACAATTTGCCATAGCCTACCAGCAACTCAATTTCTTGTATTTTGGGCCGACGTGCTTAAATTGTTCACAAGATGTTTTCGGTCCAGCCAAAGTTGTCATAAATTTGCATTTTATCGAGGACACGTGACACCACAGGGGGCCCTTGGGGTTATTTTACGCGACAGCACCGTCTAGTGTCTGGGAACAATGCAATATACCCGTTTTAATTGCTTGCAACCTTCCCTCATTGGCTATTAGCTTTGTATGACATTAACTTGCTGTGGATGTGGAACCAGTGAGGGTATAACCAATAACATCAAATTTAAATGCCGAAACTGTATCCCGTCAATCAATACTGATATCAGCCTCAAGGAAGGCAACAAGGAGCCGTCACAAAGTACTCTTGAGGTCCTAGTCTTAAACTCTAGTCTCTGTATACGTACTACGTGATTTTAAGGCCGACACCCCAAGAGTATTTGGCGACGGCTTGCGGTGTTGAACTGGCTCTCGCCACTCTGTTTCACAGGCTAGCTTAATGACATGGCTAGGTTAGTAACCGAACTATTCAGTACCAAGTAGTTTTTCCTCCCTTTCTACCGAGCTGGCAGTTGTCGATAACCCAAACTTGGCCTTAAAATAATGGAGTATGTCCTTGCCTATGTAGCGCTTTGCTCATGTCTTCCAAGTTAGCTTTCATTTGCTGGTATTACCACACCACCTACTGCGTACCACCATAATTTATTATCTCAGTTTTATTTATGTCACTGTGACTGTAAGAAAGGTGCCATGAAAAGATAGGATTGGTAGAGCATGACCTGCTGCATCAGCATGGAAAGCCAGTAAAAAAGTGCAGCATTCTGTTTTGTATGCAAGATTGGTGATTACGCGTCCAGTGTGAGAGGCATCGCAACCTCTTAATGTATACAATGGTAGATCACTGGTCACTTACTGAAAAGCAGGTCTTGTAGGTGCAGCATGTTGCAATGTCTCAAAGCAGTGTGACCAAAGTTTTCGGTGGTTTCGATTTTGATTACTCTGCGGCGAAGCTAAATGTATGCAAGAGAGTTAACATTACGGAAGGTAAAAAAAATCGGTCAAAGTGTCTGGGGCTCAAAAACTGGGTGGCCCTGCAAAGATCCGAATGGAAAACCTAAAAAAAATCCATTGTCTTCCCGAACAAGAGGACCAGAAGAGAGTCTGAAAAACTTCCATATACTGGAAAGACAAAACGGCCAACTTTCAGGAGCGCACAGCAAAACATTGCCATTTGCCTGACCATACATAACCCATACCATTCCTGGTGTGTACGCCTAGTGGGGGCCCTACATCTGTACATACTCAGTAATGCGATTCGAGCGTGCATGCTAACAACGGTCCTGAGCTGGTTCACTTGGATTCCCAGGGAACTTTCATGAAACTTACTGTTCATCGCTTCTCTTAGTTTTGTCGGTGTACGTCCTGGCATTGAAGAAGTTAATTCTCTTGGTAGATTCTCAGAAAGTGACGTACATGTCTGCAATGGATTTTTTCTGGACTTAACATGTTTAGGGACGTTACTTAAAAAAAAAAGTTTCGCCAGGAGAAGGTGTTCCTGAAAGTTAACTAAAAGTATGAGTCCTATCTGTTATGAAAGATGTAAAGAACTTGACGAACAAGATCCTGCAAAATGTGCAAGATCCTTCAGAACAGCTTGTACTAAATTATGTATAGAAAATACATTGAGAACAGAAAAGGGTCCCAACAATATTTCAACATCTGCATTTGTATCGTTTCAAACAGCAAGATTCGAGCATTAATGTTTACTTAAAACCATCAGCCAGTTACACCTCTATTTGTGGTAAAACATGAGCAGCTTTGGGTACGAGTTAGTGTCTTGTGTAGGCCTAACTTGCATTGTTAACCACCGCACGAAATGGTTGGTTAACAATGTGAACAAATCCTGGAGTTAGTCTTCCGGATTTGTCCAGTGCTTGGCTAGGTGTTTGCTGTAATGGCTGCTCTGGTTTATTTTGTTTTTACAGCTGTGGTCACGGCATCGGTGGATGTGTTAGGTTAATGACGTGGTATTGTCGTTTAGTGTTCTGCAGCTATTTCGCTAAGTAAGAGAGCTTCAGAAGGCGAAGTAATGAGTAGGTAATGGAAGAATGGGTCCTATAAACTGAATTAATGCACTAATTAGTACAAAGCCAAAATTTTAAAAATAAGTGAGACAAGAAAACCTGTGGAAAGTGTGGTACTGACCGCAAAATATTGCGATGTGTGGTGGTCAGCTCTGGCATCACTAATACTTTGCAACTTCATACAGCACAATTTATATGAATAAAAGAAGAAGAATATTGCCTTTCTCCCTAGAACTCTCTTTTAAGTCAGGGATCAGGTTTCAAAATCAGTATTGGGTTAGATCCAGAGAGTGACATGAGGTGAAACAACTGGTAGAATGGAACCTAACACAATTAGCCTAATGCACAAAAATGTTAGGAAGTACAGGGACGTAAAAAAAAATCTTAAAATAAGTGAAAAGAAGAAAGTTGATCTGATTGATTTGTGACGGAGATGGTAAATATGGCGCATATTAGCGTTGAACTATGAACTAAAACCTTACGAAAAACTCTTACTGCACTGATCTTTTGACTGATTGTTTTTGGTGCGGAATTGTATGTCTGCGCATAAGTGTCTCAACAAGATGTCCTCGAGCGAAGCGAGATGCCACCAAATGAGCGAGAGAGCGAGTGTTAATATCATCATGTAAGTCATGTGAGGGTTGGCGTGCCAACAAGGTGGTATTCCTCATGCCTCGAATGGTTTGCAGGCTGATTTCCTCCATATTGAGCACAAAATAAATGCTGAGCACATTTTAATATACCCACAATGTTGTACAGAGAAATCACATTTATGCCCTTGTTACAGAATAATACACAAATGACAACCAAATGATAATAGTTTACACACTGTCAAGTATTGCTACGTGGCTTAAGACCAGTCGTTAAAGCACTCTTTGAGTTCGGGGTCTTTGAACATCTCTTCCAGGTAGTAGTTCATTTCTGGGCAAACCTGTAAAAAGTAGTTAAGCAATCGTTAAGTAAAAAGCAATCACACAAACGGGGACAAAAGTCCATGAAAAAAATGTGTGTGTTGGAAGTTTTTCTGTTAACAAGGTTACAGGACATTGTATCTATCTATCTTATTCAAAACGACTTTCTTTTTGAAATAAGTCACTGACATTCAAATGTTACCATTAAAATGCTACCAGTGATTGCTTTAATATGGAAATTCAGTTGGATTCAGTGATGCCAGGAAAAATGTTCGGAGGGTCCCCCCAGTAGGGTCTCAGCTGAAAGATTTTATGGTGTACCACTTCGGTCTCGGGCTTCTGAATGGTACTTCTTAACACAATCTCGAGGAGTATACATGACTCAAAACTTTTTTTTTGGGGGGGGGGGGGGGATTGGAGGGCAGCTTCGCTGTGCCACTTGACTCCTTGTGCTAGCTCTGGCACTCAAAGCTGTCTTTTAAAACCTGTTTTGTGGTTGTGGTTTTTGTTAAATAGTGTGGTTTGTTAAATGGTGTATTGAAATATAGGAATCTAAATTTTTGTTGAAGTTATCTTAAAAAGAATGACTTTCAAACTAAGCACTTAAAAAATAATAGTGGAACAAACCAAAAAAAAAACTAAGCAAGTGCTAATTAAATGTTAAAAGGACATAATGATTTACAGCACTTCCCGGATAATAATATTGCATGCAGCAACTTTTTCATTAAGTGGGGAAAAAATGTGACGCCGTGTAATTTTTCATGTGAGGGCGGTTCTGTAAAAATATTCACTTGGTGTACATGTTTTTTTTTGTGCCTTTTAGTTTGGGCTCCTGTCGTACCGAGTGTTTTGCACGACTCTTTCAACTAAACCCTGTTTGTTACTCAAGTTTGAAAGCTATGTTTGTCAGTATTACATTTTTCTTGTTCGTACAAATGGTCACACGGTAGCACAGAACTAAATTATCATGCCGAGTTCTCAGCCCAATCACTTGTTGGATTCAGGCACTCTGCCCCAATGAAAACCTTTTCAAGGCCGATATATAGATTTTAAAAACTAGTTATACAAGTTCACAGTTACTTGAGAAGGAGATGCTGCAATGTATTATTACTGATATGATTTTTGCCCAGTGCTCTGCCTCGAATATATCCGAAAATATTTGTTGAAGGAATTTCATGTTCAAATTTTTGTTTATGCAGCTATGCTCCCATCTCATGAATTTCGATCAAATTTGAACAAAATTCCAATGTTGTTGTGTCCCAAACAGACAGACAAGCAAATCCATAAAATCCATTTTCAGTCAAGTATTCGACCTCGTTAGCTTCACTCACTCGGCCAGTTAATAATTTAATTAAATGAAATTTTACTTTACCTGTGTTAGTGCTTTATCGGTACATTTCCACACAGCGACAATCTCTTTCTTGTCCTAGAAATGTAAAAAAAAAATAAATGCTTGTTTCTATCACTTCTGTTAATACGCTTCACAAATAAATTAATCTATCAAAAATTACATTAAAAAAAAAACTTTTTAGGGAGCATGAACCCAAACTGGGTTATCTGCCCCACGACGATTGGAGGGACAATTTAGCTGGAGAAATCCTAGGGGAAAACCATGATATTTGAAATGCTTCAATCAACGTGAGCATGAGACACCACAGGAACCCTTCTCATCCTTAAAATAACAAATGGTGGCTGAAGCCAGGATTGAACCTGGACCTTTTGTTGTGCTACCCAACAATACAACAATACTACATATTTTGCTTTCAAAAATGAACACAAAGACAGTACGCAGCGCAACAACATAAACACTAGAACACAGCATGAAGGAACAATTGTTGCTTTACCTACTGCTTAATAAAAGTTCGATAACTCGAGAGAAAGTTGGTTTTATTTTTTCGGAAACCTTATAAAAATAAACTGGATTTTCGGCTTTTCCTCTCGAAATTTATCAGTTTGGACCAAAAATATGTGATATCTGTCCAAAACAAACCTTGTTAAGGATTCCAGCGAAGCTTTTCGGCCATTTGAATTCACGATATCAAACGCCAAGTTTTTTTGCCCAGCTAAAGTGGCACTACCACCGATTAAAAATCGTATGAAAATACCGTGATATTGTTAACCTTTACAGATTGTTCCCACATGCACGAGGACGTACCAAATTTCCACTCGATAATTAAGGAGGCAAGTTGCCTGTTTGTTTCGTTAAAAGAAGTGGCATTGTGCATTCCTTCGCTTAAAAGCAAGCAAGTGCTAGAAAGTGCTGGATAGCACCTGGAGCCGATGAAGCTATAGCGCTAGATGTTGCTAGAACTGCAGACTTTCAGTCGGTGATAGTGCCAATTTAATCCCATCGACTAACACTTCAATACCTGAATATGGCGCAGTAAGCAATTTTCAGATTTTTCATTTGACCTTTGAACTATTACTCATTGGGATTAAGTTGGCAAAAGAGCTTGGCATTCAAAATCATGACTTCAAAGGGCCGAAACGTTTGGCGTGAATCCTCAACAAGTTTTGTTTTGGAGGAGGTTTTATCTACTTTAGCTGTCGGAATTTAGTGCCATCCCATTTCTACCCCAACCCCACTCTGAAACAGTGTCTCACGAAAAGCAGCCTCAAATTACCAAGAAACCCCAATAAAATCTTGGTTTTACTAATATTAAACCCCTCTCCACCGATTTTTTTATGCCCTTCCCTGCACCGAGTGTCCCAAAATTTACTTTGGACAAGCGGAGTATTCATTAGTTTGTTGGTCCAGTTTTGTGTGGAATCATCTGCTCGAGAGCACCACTGCGCGGGCGCCATGTTAGATCTGAAAGTTGTGACGTCAGTGGGGCTTCTCACTCAACAGCCAGTGAGATGCAGTATGCACGAACCCACCCATCCTCGGTCATGTCGCTTCATGGAGGCCATATTATGGGCCTTTCCAGGTAGTTTACTAGACATGGTTGGACCTTACATTATTCATTCCCCTCGTGTTGATTTGCTCTTTTTTCTTGGCTTTGCAGTCGCTATAACTACATCACCCGATTTTTGCAATGGTCCCGAAACTGACCGTTGCAGTCTTTAGGAAGGACGTAAATAACTTACCACAATAATAATTGAATCAATTACCTTCATTTTTTCTGTTGTGCTTCCGCAGTCTTTCATTGCTTCTTTTACAGCTTCAATTTTCTTCATATTAATTTGGGAAAAAAAAAAAAAGCTTACATGAAGAACACATGAAAAGCATTTAACGAACAAAACCAAACCATGAGCTTCACGACTCCGTTTCATTTGCAGCCAATATATAGGAATAATGAGCACAAGAAACCATTCATACAAATAAAAAAATTTCTTACGATGGAAGGGATGGTGGCGATATCATCAGGACTATGCTGGAACACTCCAGACAACCGAGACTGTACAATAACCCGCAATTTACCATACCACACTATGTTCTTATTACGGTTAAGCTTACAGCACACTGCTCCGTTCCGTTCTGTCACGTCACGTTGCAAGCCGTCAAATTTATATTCGGATTAAATGCTTGTAAATTGGAGGAGCCACGTTTACTGGTCCGTCCTGTTCCGTGACGACCCGCTGCTGACTGACGATTTGTCGAGGCAGAATCCTTTCGGTCAAAAACTGCCGTTAGTCGTTGGCCGTCGTCGTCCGTCACGCATCTACGCACAACGCCTTTTCCCTACTAAATACAGATGCGAATCTATGTCAGTTGCCTTCTGGACTTAAATGTTATCATGCCTGAGTATAAAGAATTAGCATCTAATTTACTACGTCTTTCTATTCGATTACCCACTCAAGGCCACCACAAGTCCTTCTTCATTTGCATTGCCACTTTGGGTGCGATCAAATTAAAAGCTCAGCGGAGCCGACTTAAGCGGTTAGTTACGGAAGCAATGTGTGCTGGACCATCCGTTGCCGTCAGTCGTCGGAATAAGACGGAAAGGAACAGAACGAAATAGTGTGCTACAAGCTTTAGCTGATGCTGGAACATGCCAACCGAATTTCAGTGTCTTGGAAACATGTTCCGTGACTTGGTGAGCCAGTCTTATACGGTACGCAAGTTTTTCGTCATTTATTAAAATAAAAAATTATATCTGACCAAACTGAAATTTGCTAATTGTTGCTCTAGAACTTACTTCTTTGTTCATGCCTTTGAGATAACTTTCCCTCATTTTCGAGGCCAGCACGTAGCCGTCTTCATCAGTCTGTTGGAGGAAAGTTAACGTTCATACATTACGCATTACCATTATTGTTTAAAATAAATAGTATAATTTAAATGGAGCAATGCAGCAATTCAAAACGCATTTGAGATGCAAAAATAGTTATATTCCGTTTTAAATATTGCAGTTGTAATAATATTGACCCAGCCCGAGGCTTTCATAGTGTTAGAATTTCTCCGAGTTGCCGAGACGTCAGGATTGACACGAATAACCCCTTGACCCCATTGAACCGGTGACCCGATGTATGTCCGGACATCCTGGGCGGGGCACCGGAATTGTATCGACAAGGAGTCACGTTAATTCTAGGATTTCCTTAAATGCTGACCCGTGTGTGGGACCCGGAATTACAGTAACACCCGATTCTTAATTTGCTTTAAAAGTGTCTGCAATAATCCGAAATTGTGGTAACACGGAGTTTTGTATTTTGGACGTCAACCATAAAGGATGTTAAAGTTACATTCCGCCTGCCTTATAACAGCTGCGCGCAGATCGCCAACCGCGCATGTTACCACCGCACCGTTTCGCGAGACTCGGTGTGGTAATAAAAGGCCAACTAGATAGTTGCGCAAGGAAAGCAGCTACTATCTGAGTTGGCCTTGGACATAGAAGACAAAACAGAATGAACGCAAAAATAGTGGCGTCGTATACCAGACAGATTTTGTATTTTAACATCACACTGTATAATTTTTAAAGCTTGTATCTTATATTTTTTCTTCGGCTATCTATTGGCATAAATAATTTTAATTTTTATCGCCTTAGCTTTTTAGATTTTTGATCTCGTGGTAATTATTAGCAAACGATTAAAAATTAGTACATGCACACACAGATGAAACATCATGGTTATTGTAAGCGTGTAAAGAATCATATAACGCATGATGCTGTTAAATTAGTTCACAATGTTCAACAGAAAATCTCCTAGACGCCACGTTTTGAAAAAGATTTTTAGCAAGGGATTGACTAACGGTGAGTAAATAAAACTTCGGGGCCGTACTTGATGTGGAGGATCGTGAAAAATAGCGTTGAGAGGAATGGACTTGTTTAGAGTTCGTAATTATCATACTATGTATACTCGAGCGTAGACAATAGAAAGTAATCAGGCTAGGCCAGTAGCACGCAGGTTTTGCCCATGCATCCGTCCACTGTAAAGGTGTTAGGGGCTTGGTCTACGACCCAACGTGGTGCGAGATCGAATCGCGTTACCACCTCATGTACACAAGGGACTATTAAAAAGGACCCCCTTGTGTTGAAGGGGTTAACGGAACTATACCACTTCCGTAAAAAACCACCACCTATACGTGCTACGAAGCTGTTATGCATGAGTGAGTATACAGTTTAGTCTTCTGTACAGCCGTACCGACTCAGAAGACTATTGCAGCGACTTTGTCCGTCCGTCCGTCGCTTTTTTCAACTTGGGAACGGTGCCAGATAAAGACGACACGGTTTAAACCATTAGTTTCAGTGACGAAAAATTTAGTTAAAAAACAGGGCAAATTAAAATGTCAGTGCTTCCGTATAGCTGACAGGCTTTCTCGACGTAACTCAACGAAATAATAACATTTCAGGGCATTTTTTAAGGCGTATGAAGTGGTGCTTCAAATAGTAAAAAAAAATGGGCATGATTCTGCGGCCATAGGGCAGTCAGAAATGGGAGGAGGGGGCCGGAATACAGTTTTGCACTCAAGTTTTCAGAAATTTGAACTTAAAGTTTGTTTCATTTACTTTAGGAGACTTTGATCGGACTGACTATACCATGAAGTGATGCCATGGGCAGGGCCCCCACAACGGCGGGGGGGGTATCAGGTGGACCCACTGTACCCAGGCCCGGGCACTCAAGGGGCCCGCACGGCCTACATTTTTCTCGCAATTGTGAGTTTTGATGACTACGAGTAATGCACTCGATTTGTGGGTATTGTCAATTTTTTATACTCCCAACAAACAAAAAACTCTAATCCTACGGCAACGAACACAGTTAAGAACAATTGTGGCCGACGAATATTTAACATAGTGTAACCTCTTTACGATTTCAGTCGGGGGAGGGGAGCCCGCTGTTGCAGATAGTCCCAGGTCCCTAACTTTGATGTGGGGCCCCGGTCATGGGAATGAAAATGAATGAACACAAGCAGTAGCGTGCACAGACGTCCGAGATGGCAGGGGCAACTTTTAGCAAAGGTTTTACCCTTTTCTGCCCCTTTCTTGGCCTTTCTGGCCTTTTTTTTGCCATTTTTAGACGTGGCCCTTTCTCCTGCCCGCAATGCCAGCATTTATCGGTGCAGAAAAGCAAAATAGGACACAATTTTTTCATAAAAGGGCAAAAAGGGCATTTTTTGTTATTTTTTGTAAAGAACAATTACGCGTAAAAGCTAAAATAGGCTGAAAAGCTAACACATTTTTAACCGGCAATTGTTACTGCTTTTAGATTATGTAATAGAGATCGCTATTGCAGTGTGTGATAGAGGCATGCACCTCAACATATTGGGAAGTGTACAGACGACCGGTTGCGACTGCATACTCGCTGTAGCCGCTTGTTATTTGTTTTTTTGCCGCTAATCGCGCTCACGCAAGCGGAATTGCGCGACTCTTCAAAACCCGGCTTTTAGCTGTAACATAAAATTATTTGTAAGAAAAATAATTC
The DNA here is from genome assembly GCA_023313725.1 of Lithobius niger. Lineage (NCBI taxonomy): Eukaryota > Metazoa > Arthropoda > Chilopoda > Lithobiomorpha > Lithobiidae > Lithobius > Lithobius niger. The sequence continues at coordinate 38,525 of JAHWFP010196703.1, forward strand.
TGATTTGTCTGCGTGTAAATTTGTACTTACAAGTTGCAACCGTTTGTAAACGCACATGACTACATCTGGCTCCTGCAAAGTCATGGAGAAATTGAATCAGTGGGTTAGGCACTCAGTATAAAGCGTTTCAAAAAGTGCATAATTTTTAAATCCAACTTACCCCTTTACATGCGTTGCAGGATTCTTTCATCTGTAATGTAACAAGTATATAGACTATATATTTGTTATATATTTCGGCCCTACCGTTTCCCGGCGTACTAAAATGGGTGCAAAAGCCCTTTATTATCATTATAATTATTATACTACAAAATACTAACTATAGCACTACTATAACAAAATACTACTATAATAATACAAAATAAAATACTAAAATTATTATTTGGCAAAAAAGATAAAAGAACAAACAATATACATATACATTAATGATAAAATACTTAAAATTAAATAGTTACGAAATTATATAGTAATCGTCAAGAATTATTACATAAATACACGTAAAAATTATGATACTGCAAAATGCACACGATTGAGAACAACATCACAAAAGTATAAGCTGCCACAATGGAATAATGCATATGGAACAAGAAATAAAATGTATTATATATCACACGTATTTAACAAATTAGAAAAAAAATATGCATATATGTCCAAAGTAAAATAGAATATAAAAAAAATTAATTGGTGAATTTGTAAGCTATTATAAAGTAGTGTCATAAAGCGTCTGTAAATAGTGCATAAAGCTGTAAGACTTACAACCCACGCCGCTTGGCTAATATACTATAATGTATTTAGGAATAGTGTAACGTTCTAAGACTATTGAACACAATCTGTTGCACTAATATTCTTGACACTTCACCTTTACGCACTTTAAAAATGCCTGCCTCCATGTTGGCTTTCCTGCATGACTCATTTTGCAACATTATTTCAAACGTATGTAAATGTTGCCAACTTGTTCATTTTTCGGTGTATGACTGTTTCGCCAATTCCCGTTTCGGCGAATCCAGTTTCGCCGGATTTTAATCAGTGTTTTAATTTTTGACGAAGCGGGAATTGCCGTTTTGTCGAATACCCATTTCGCCAAATTGCCGCGCTCGCTGCGGCTAAACATATAACATCAGAAACTGCAACTAATCACAAATTCCTCACTCCAATTAGAAATGCACCTTTAACTTCTCCAACGACAAATTTGTAAAGAAAAATTTGATTCGGCGAAAAGGGAATTACGGGAAAAATTGTCTACGAAACGGGAATCAGCCAAACGGGTATACACTGTTCCGCCCTCGTGCCAGACGGTTTTGCTTCAGTCACTCAGACCTGTGTATATGTTGCAATAGCTATTTTATCGAATGAACGTGCTCTTGTTAAAGGTGCCTCCATGCAACCGTGGATGCTTTTCAGTATGACTCAGTTTTGCGATATTAGTTCAAATGTACGTAAACGTTGCCAACACATTCATTTTCTTGTTTTTTCTTTCGTGCGAGTAGATTTTGTGACATCAACCTGTGTAAATGTTGCAAACGCTATTCTCAACAGGTCGCGCGACATACCGGATGTATTTATGTCCCTTTAAAAGCAAGGAACGCATAAAAGCTTGGGGGCAGATAACCGGTTGTTAAGAAAAAAAAAATTTCATTTTATGGTTTGGTACAAAAAATAGGTACATATTTGAAAAAAAAAAGTTTGTCGTAAAAGCCAATTCAGCTACATATCCCTTCGATATTCTTTTCTGGCACGCTACGACAAAGAAAAATGACATAATTGCGGATGCTGTCAACGCTACACATTATCACTCCAAATCATCCATTAGCTTCTGGCATTTTGTATCGCGTAAACAGACATATGTACAATGTAGCGAAGTGAACATGTGAATTGTCAGCGAATGAGCGTATTATTAATAAACTCGTTCACTGGCAACCAGTACTTGTGCCCGCAGCACGAGGGAGCTACTGCAATAGATTACAAGGCAACTAGCAAAATGGTTGAAAATGAGTCGAACGTGTATACTTCATTAACTCCTGACAACAGCTATATAATCTACCTTCGATTTCGGAAAACAAGTGAAGCAGAGTAGCTGATTGACAGACTTTCTCTTGCGGTTAGCGATTTATTGCAAACTGAGGGAGCGTTTATACACACATTTGCCTTTACACGCTCGCAGCTAGAAACTAGAAATCGTATGAAATTTCAACATGGCGGCGGTGGGGTTAGCTCAGCCGGCTAGCAATGAAAACAGTCAGTAATGTGAGTTCGAAAGCAACTGGGTAATTATTTCGTCAGGAGGAATTCTTTATCTTATTGGCACGGATTTTAAGGCTGCAAGCCTTTACTCAAACGATGTCGGATTTAGCTAATCGAGGAAGCGGTGTTCCCATGGCAACGACATCTTTGCCATCACCATTAAATTGTAGCTGCAAGAATGTGCCCTAATATTGTCAACAGAATCAGAGGACCATTGTCCACATAAAGACGCATTTCTTGTTTATTAACTAGTAAGAATAATCTTTAGGTCGCAAGGTCAAAATTGCCCAAGTACGGAAAATTATTGAGCACGGAGAAGGCGTGGAGTTATAAGAAAATCATAAGTGGAAACACCTGGTGTATTGTAATTGGTTGAAATAGCAATTCTTTTCTGAATTTATGCAACCTTTGTCACCATTGATTAAGGTTGAACAGCTTCTGAGTTCTACTGAAGCCAGTAGCCATGGATCTGCCCCCATTAGAACAGTTGGTAGAGCACCAGGCTACTATTAATTAAACCTGAAGGTTCGAGTCCCTGTCGGGGTAGTTGTTTTAGTGTCATTTTAACTTGTTTTTTTTTTTTTCCAAATAAAAGCCAGTCTATGATTTATAATTCTTCTTAACGACCTGGGTTAGATCCTGGTGAAGGGAAGTGTATATGTACTGTTTTTTCCTCCGGTTGTTTTCCACCCATTGTTTCCTCTTGGTACTCTGGTTTCCTCCAGCATGTGGCAGACAACAACTGACACTATGGTAGTTCCTTCCACTAGTATCTGTTGCTTGGCCTTAAAAAATCTTTAAGCTTACTAGCCGACACTTCTATTCCATTCTCCGATTTGATAACAGGAATGGGCCCAAAAAGTACACAAAAAACGTCGACTTTATTGAAAGGATAAACTGATGGGAAAAAATGGTGAATATTGTGACTATTGCAAAACTACTAATTTGCTGTGAATCCGTGAAAAATGTAGGGTAGTACACATCTGTCGAATAGTCTTTTGTGGGGTTTGGCTAAAACTGAGAAACAAGGCTTTTAGGCCTATTAGCAGAAAATGCGAATAACAAATATACAAACGAATTCCCGCCGTTGCACACGGAAAATGGAGTTTGTTTATTTGTCTTCTATAGTATCCGCGGCCTATCTTGAGTTCGCCCCAGAACGAACACAGATAATCGATTGTATGATTTTGGTAGCAGAGCGCCTTGTTGATATCCAAGATGTTTACAAAAACAATGGCGGCCGTCGATTGAAGCCGCCTCCTCCAGGAAGAAGTAGCCGATCACAAAATAAGTGCAGGACTCAAGATACGCCGAGCACATAATAAGTACAATTTTATTTTTTTTCAGAAAATTTCAATTTTTCATCGTTGTCAGAGCTAAAGTGCAGAATTGAGTGTAGGTTTAATACAGCAAAAACGCCCTACCTGTGTAACATCGGCGTCCGAATTGTAACAAGGCTGAAAATAAATAAATAAACAACGAAGTAAATAAATAAATGAATGAATAAATTCAATAAACAAATAATAAGTCTGTCGGTACGTACTGACCAGAGTTTTTCAGTGATTTTGTCAGTTTTCATTTCTTGTTTCAACCACTTGGATGAAACGAACGTTGTGGTGAGGGGGGGGGGAGGAGAAGCGTTGCTTAGTAATAGGTCAGAGACACGACACGATCTCGTATCTTCTTGGCTTGGAAGCCAGGGCGCTGTACACTTGGCTGTGCTTTGCTGAGCTAGAAATGGTTGTTTTCATTTTTGTCGTAAGTGGCCGTCAAGTGGGGCCCAATCCGAATTTCTTAAGTTTTGTGAAGACAGACAGAATAAGCAAGTAAATGGTCTTGAAGGAGACGGCAACCTTGTTGGCATGATCATTGAGCATCGCCATGTTGGGGTATGACCTAACATCTTATTATGACTTCAGGGCAGATGGCCTTGACAATTAATGTAAAGAACCTGTTTTCTGCACAAGGGTATAATAGCAGTGTATATCCTGTACTAGAAGTATCCAGAGTACTCCCGCACGGATGCACAAGAAGCCGTTACTTTGGCAACCCGACAGTATTTAAGGGAAGCAGAAGCATGGTTTCTTCACTTCTTTTGGCCCGGTACCAGGCTACACTTCGTCCTCTTTTGATATGTATTAACTTGAATTATTTTGCTGTAGTTTTTCATTTTGTATTTAATTAACATATTAAATAATTTTTTTGGTGAAGGCTAACTTACAGCTTTGGCCTCGATTCACTTTTTTTATTAGAAATTAACTCTGCCAAATTAAAAAAAAAAAAAATAACCTATAGGCCTACTTTAATGTTTTTGCATAGCTGAAAATACTTTGACTATCCTGAAGACGCATTTTATATATAGAAAAAAATAAGTATCTAGTATGAAAAACTGTTTACGTTATACATTTGTTATGCATGATTGCAGTCAGCAAAACTGATTTTATAATAAGTTTCCAACGGCACTTTACAAGGCCAGAAAATGCCGGAATGTAGCAAAAATGCGTCAGCGCTCCCCCAGACCTCCTAGCTGTTATTGGTTTCTCGTTCCACACCATTCGGATAAATGGCTCGTGTTGCCTCCTCAGTATGAAACCCTAGTTGCGCCATTGGTGTGCTGGCGACTATCCAGTTTCAAGTTAAGATTAATAATATTATACTGCCATTTATCTGTTGACATGTGACTTGGAGGCATTGCCGGTTTTACAAGATGAATGCAAAACCCAGGAGTTGAGCCCGAAAACGCTTCCCACTCCAATTCTGCTGTAGTTGAATCTTGAATTTCAAATCTTGAATTTCGGATTGTCTTAAATGGTGTAAAAATCGTTTTGTAACGGTTCTGAGTCGTTCTTTATGGGTTCAAGAGCGCTAAGAATTCAGTTAAACAAGTGTTCGTCAACGTAATCAGTTCATATGAGATTCAGTGACACACCTCGAGGGGGGGGGGTTAAGGAACGTGCAAAGTAGGCCAAATTTCACCCCTATAAGACACAAATTTGGTAAAAATCGAGAAATAAGGTATAAATTTCATTAAAGAAAAAGATAGGAATTAAAGGTTCATTCCGTCTGCCTTATAACAACCATGTAACCATCGCCAAGGTCAACTGAGATAGTAGCTGCATTCCTCGCAGCTACTATCTCAGTTGGCCTTGGGGTTAGTAAACAAAACAGCATGAACACAACAAATTGTGTCGTCGCAAACAGGAATAATTTTCCTATTTTAAAATCACAATTTATAATTTTTTAGGCTAGTAACTTATAAGTTTTCTTCGGCGATCTATTGGCGTAATTAGTTTTAATTTCTGCCGCATTAGTATTTTATATTCTTGATTTCATAGTAATTATTAACAAACGATTAAAAATTAGTGCATGCACACACACACAGATAGTTATTGAAAGCGCGCAAAGGAGCATTTAATCGCAGGATTCTATTAAATTAGTTCTCAATATTCAACAGGAAATCTCCTAGATGCCACCAGGGCCCTCACATAAAAGTTACGAGCTCGGGACTAACTTCAACAGCAGGCCCCTCTCCATCGACTGAAATCGTAAAAAAAAGTTACACTATATGTTATAATATTCGTCGGCCATAATAATGATTGTGCGTAACGAGTTGGTTCCTTCGTTAATCCGGGCTGCTGCTTTTGAAGGCTTCTCTGCCTAACAGGCTGACAGGTTTACACTGCAGCAGTGCTCCTACTCCATGCTCATTGCCGTTGGATAGGAGTGTTGTTTGTTGGAAGTATAAAAAAATTCACAATACGCACAAAATCGAGTGCATTACTCATAGCCATCCAAACTAACAATTGCGAAAAAAAAAGTTTTTTTGGCCGTGCGGGCCCCTTGAGTGGCCGGGCCTGGGTACAGTGGGTCCACCTGACACCCCCCCCCCCCCCCCACCCGTTGTGGGGGCCCTGGACGCCTCAGTTAAAACGGATTTTTAGCAAGGGATTGACTAACAGTGCGTAAATTGAACTTTGGGGCCGTACTTGATGTGGAGGATCGAGTTTTAAACGTTTCAAATGCATAAAACTGCTGAGAATAAGTTGTAGGGGAGCTGAACTCACCGTATCTTTTGCCTTTGCTAATGCTATTGCTAGCACGAATGCGGTGATGAATGCGAGTTGTTTCATTTTTCTTGGCGTTCGGGATAATGCGTTCGTCGGAACAAGCGAACTGTGTCTATTTGTTAATATGACTGTCTCTTATACCTGTCTTTTATTTGCTAATATGACGGGCTCTTCAAATCCCGGAAAGAAACGGAGACACATGTTTCCGGCGAATACAGTGACAATACAGTGACTAATGGCCTAAATGTTACAAATCCTGGATCCCACGTGGCTTTATGTAACAGCTATACTTGAAAGAGCCCTTCACTAGTTAGCACCACTCGACTTCAGATAATCTCTGGTGCTCCTTATGCAATAGAGCAGCGTCATGTGACGTCATATTGGCTACAAGAGAGATACCTGCAAGGGGCACTAGATTAAAATGGAGGGTTAAACAACGGCACTTCTAGTCAAGGCAGTGCTTTGAGAGTGGATTTCATAGGCTTGAAAAACGTTGTTTTCTCCAATTCCTTATGCTGCTAGGTTGTAATCAGAAAAGAAAAGATTCCACTTGCTTAAAAATGTCAGCAACTGCCAACAAATCGACAAAAATCGCCCATTATAGGCCTAAGAAATCCACTCTTAGCAGCATTGTCTTCAGTAAGACGCCCTTCTTTTCCCCTCCAGTGACCCTTGTAGCTATCCCAGTTATTGGCTCCAGCATAGAGTTATATACAATAATACAACGTTGTGTCACTGCCCTTTAGCAAAACTTAAAATGACATAGGTACCCTCAATTACGTGGATCTCACGTTAAACAGCGTTTTCGAAGATTGACATAGGTTTGACTGAATGTAGGAAAACCGCCTCTTCACAAGGAATAAAAAAAAAATTATTGCTTGTGCAATGTATATATATACAATCAACATTATAAGGCAAAGTCTCATAGAAAACACGAAGATAACCCCAAGCTAAAACGACGACTAGAACCTCGAAAACAGCAATGACAACGGACGAGCGTGTCACGTCTTTGGCCAGTAGTTGAAACTGGTGCGTTGTTACGTTGAAAAGCTGAAATTGGCACATTGTTGCCTCGACTTGCAATTTGCTCTACGTGGTCATCTCAGCTGCAAGTCTTAAATGACGTAATACACGAAGGACAGTTGTTTTTCACGCGGTACGGATCGCTGAAGCCAAAGCAATAAACTGGGAGTGTGTGGGGGGGGGGGGGGGCGAGGGGAGCCTGAACGGAGAATGCCCGTGTGTGGAACAGTGCGTCTGTTAGCCCTGCTCTTTAGAAAATAAAGAGATTGGGGATGGGGGGGGGAATCCGTCTGTTACAATTAAGCATATGATTACGCATTAGCTCAACCAACAAGATACTTTTTGTTTTGAGAGGATGCGAGGGGAGAGGGGAGATAGAGGATGGGAGGAAAAAGGCAGTATTCCAAGAAGCAAAATTGCCTGTCGCATTCAACGTTCCGGCCACACATACCAAGAACTGGGAAACAACCACGGGCGAAACAAAGCCCCGGGCGAAGCCGGGTACAACTACTAGTGTTCTTATAGTTGGGATGCACTTAGCAAACTCATCATCATCATGCGCGGGGCAAGCTCAGACAGCCTGTCAGGCTTAAGGCGTCATGGAGGGAATCTGACACCACAATTGGGGAATGTGTGTGTGTAGGGTGGGGGGGGGGGGGCGTTGTCAAAGGGATTCGCCCGCGTACGCGGGAACCATCTTGATCGGCATATGTTTACGCTGGGGCACATCAAGTATTTTACATTTGAACTACCCACACTTTACAAAACAGTGTCTTACTGGAAAGCACTTGAAAGCAAGTGCCTTTAAAGGGAAGTTTTGGAATTTCGTATGTATTACAGCAACGAAGTGAAGTATTCAGTCTGTCCGTCATTCTTATATTGACGGTCACTGGCTATGGTCCCTAGCTAAATTGTCCCTTTCATCGTCGTGGGGCAGATAACCCAGTTTGGGTTCGTGCTCCCTAAAACCAAACAATAACAACAACAGCTGGCTATGGTATTTTATCTGAAAGCCATGGATTCACGGTTTTCGCGAATTTTGACGATGGTGAGCAAAACTAAATATGTGATCGATTAGCGTAATTTGATGAAATAGGTGGTCTTTGTGCCCTGAGATACCATTAGCACATTATAAATTATGTTACCTGCTTTTAGGTGATTTTCTGGTTTTGAGGGACGGAAGTAGTAGTGATAAAAAGTTCTCCATTCGGGGTAAAATATTTTATGCGACAGATCTGGCTGAAATTTGTCATTCAGTTCACATTTGACTGGGAGTCGTGGCTTTTTATGATTTGACAATTGGAAAGGAGCAAACAGGAAAGAATCATTAGTAATTACTGAACAAAAAACGGCTTCACCGATTCGAAAAAAGCATTAGAGCTCGTATCCCCAGAGGTGCACCCAGAGGGGGCGAAAGGGGGCACTTACCCCAAGACCCGAGATTAACAGTAAAACTGAGCAATTGCAAGCACTTCAATTTTCTTTTCTACTGACATCAGAAGACCCCTCTTTTTCGCGTCAAGAAGGATAACTTTGGTTTATGTTACAATGCTCTCAACAACCCAAATTCGTTCTCCGAGCCAATGTTTCCTCTTACCCTCCCCCCATCCCCTCCCAAAGTGTGAAAAATTATTTGCATTGAAGCTGAACAAAGAAGGTGCGTAATTTGCTACCGTTACGAAAACATCTCATTTAAAATAGCATGAAAAACCACTGATATTGTTAAAAATGCGTTATGTTTTGGACCCTTTTTTTTGGCCCCCTCCAAACAGAATTCTGGGATGCGCCACTGCTTACCCCGATACTCATAGCTGTGAAGGTATACAAATAAAAACGGATTAGAGTTCACTCGAACGCCACGGGTATAATTTGAACTCCAATTCCAGGAAACAAGGACTGTTTTTACAAAGTGGTTATGTCAGAAAGTGAAGTAAGTTTGTGTTTGAAATATTTAATGTTTGTGTGCGTGTGTATTTTTATGTGCACTTCATTTGTGTGTTATACAGGCTTTTTTTTAATATTTGTCTGTGTTTGTTGTTTTGTACTTTAAATATTTACTGTGAGTGGCTACATGTGTTCTTTCAGTGCATTTATAATTTATTTACCGTTTTGTTTGTTTGATTAATGATGTAGTACGTGTATGCGTGTGCATGTAGACTGGCATATCACAATCCTTGTTCCCTGGATTGGAGTTCAAATTGTAGTTCGTTGCTTTCGAGTGAATTCTAATTCTCTTTTATTCGTGTACCTTCACAGTTGTGAGTATCGGAATACGATCTCTGATGCTTCTTTCTAAACGGCAAAACTTTTTTTTGTTCAGTTAATTTGTTGACTTTTTTCACATACGTTTTACTGTAATTGCTACAGTCTGGTTTGTCATGTAGGGTATGTCCACTGTCCACCCAATTTTGTTTGCGAAAAAACGAAACATTAGATCTGCATGTTCAGGTTCTGCATGTTCAGGATCTGTGTTCAGGTTCTGCCCAAGCTTTGGCCCAAGTTTATTGTTTGATGGCAACTCACTAGGGTGTGTCTAGATTTAGCGTGTTTCTACTCGATGGGTATAGTTGATTCTGCATCGTTGCAGGCAGATGGAATATCATGACCAGGAGTGGTTGACGCTCGTTAAACCCTTTGAAACCCTCCTTTGAGTATCATGAAAAACTTGAATCGCGGAAACAGTTCAAATGGCTTCCCGAAGCCCGCATTGAAACAGACATTTAAGTCATTCAGTCATGTCGGCCGCCCAATTTTGAGTCCTCAAATTAAAGACTTCACACCCTATGGTTTAAAACTGAAAGATTTAAGCGAAAACCAAGCCATTTCATTTTGGTTCTCGATAACGAGTTACAACTTTTCTTGCTTTGTTTCTGGAAGGCCTTTGGAGAGTTACCAAGTTGCAATACCTATAGCTTAATAGTGATAATTTTCCGATCATCACGAGTTGTTACAGTTCGAACTGGAAAAAAAAAAAACACCGAGCGCTGTGCGAGATGCTTTTATCAGCTTCGAAATGCAATTAGTGATTGTGGGGTGCTACCTAAAACTTATTCAAGGTGTAAGAGAACAGTTGCGTAAGCTTGACAAGCCTTAATTGCGGATGCTATCAAGGGGGTGATTAATCCGTTCCAAGTCAATTTGTCAGCTGCTAAAAGATAACAAAAAGTACAAAAAGCAAGTGAAGAGGAAGACACCACTTCCGGTTACTGCTTTTTCCTGTTACTAATGTTTCTTTGTGCAAACAAAATGTCGTAATCCCGTCAACCTATATTTCGAGGTTTAAATAATATATATCAGAATTCCTTTTTTTTTCAAGATTTATTTTTCTTTTACTCCATGGGTGCAAAGTAGGTGTTTGAAATCGCCACATCAAACGGCGAACATTTGACGGGAATCCTTTGAAAGTTTTATTTTGGGCAGGTGACTCGACGGGCAGAACGGCCATCTCTTGCCCGGGAGGTCAAGGTTCGATCCTGGCCTCAGCACCCCCCCCCCCCACCACCCAGCATTTTCGGGGACGAGAAGAGCCCTGTAGTGGCTCATGCTCGTGTCGATTGTGGCATGTAAAAGATCCTGGGCTTTTTCGCTTGGATTTCTCTAGCTAAATAGTTCCTCTCATCGTCGTGGGGCAGATACCCAGTTTGGCGAAAATTAACAAACAAACAAACAAAAATCCGTATTTCCATAGCAAAATTTCTTGAATATTTTGCCGCCGTTGAACATTTAAAATATTTAATTGTTGTCAGCGATCCTTTACTCCTATTCCAAAATATGCTGAAAGATGGTGACTGCTTGGCATTGTGTACCATTTACTTGCTAGGGGATGTGAAACCAGTGAGAATATAACCGATAACCTCAGAATTTAAATGCCGAAGCTGTACCTTATCAATTATACTGATATCAGCCTTAAGGAAAGAACAAGGAGCCATCATAAAATACTGTTGGGGTACCGGCCTTAAACTCTCGTCTCTGTTTACATACTACGTGATTTTAAGGCCGGCACCCCAAGAGTATTTTGTGACGGCTTCCTGTGACGGAAAGGATTTTTCTTCCCGTGTTAATATGGCTCTTGCCACTCTGTTTCACAGTCCAGCATAATAACGTGGCTAGGTTAATAACTGAACTATTCAGTTCAACGTAGTTTCTCCTCCTACCAAGCTGGCAGTTGTCGGAAACCCAAACTTAGTCTTAAAATAATGGAGTACCTTAAATCCTCTATTTGTGTCCGGGTCCTCAATCGTAGCTGGTCTCTAATTATTGTAGC
>JAHWFP010196704.1:5747-48995 GCA_023313725.1 Lithobius niger
CATTTTATGTTTTGCTGGCTCTTTCGCTAACAAATAACTAGAGTGCTAACAAATAACAATCGCATTCTGCTCGCTCAGTTCCCATCGCCTACTCAATTCTCATTCCAGTCCAACGTTAACTAGGTGCCCCACGTTAGAATTTGATGGTCCTTGAATGTTCGTGAGCGGTTTATTATGCAATTCATGTTGTTTAATTCTACCGATTCCAGGCACCTAAAATGTCTGTCTCTTGGTGAGTTGGAGCTCAAAAGCGTCTTGGTTTTTTCCCCAATCTATTGTATGACGTGTCTCCATGCAATGCTATGCCGTTGTCCTTTTTATTTCTTAACATTCGCCATGAGTTGTGCCAGTCTCACTCGTACTCCTTTTCTGGTCTCACTAATATATACTGCCTCACAGTCATTGCATGGGACACAGTACACGACTTCTCTCCCCCTTCTTCGATGAGGCAAAAGAAAGGTTTCTTGGACTGGGATACCCAGGGGGAATGCTGAATCAGCTTAAAAAGAATGCATACTCGATTGTGTCGTCAGCTAAAAGAAGAGAGCGAGAAGTGAATGAGTATGACAGCAAGACTACGAAGAGAGAAGACAAACCACGAGTGAGTTTGACTTACCTTGAGGGAGTGACTGGCCAGATTCGTGACGTCTTGAGGAAGCGAGGCTTGAATGCGTGCTTGAAGAACGTGAATGGCTTGAAAAAACGTATTAGCAATAAAGTGAAGAAAAGTGGGACTGTCCAACATCAAGCTCACATGACACAAAAGGAGAAAGATGAACAGGCGATAGGACGTGTTGCGAATACGAGAGAAGGGGTGTACCGTCTCCGATGCTATAACTGTGAGGCTGTATATATTGGTGAGACCAGAAAAGGAGTATGAGTGAGATTGGCACAACACATGGCGAATGTAAGAAATACGAAGTACAACAGAATAGCAATGCATTGCGTAGAGAAACGTCACCAATAGATTGGGAAAAAACCAAGATGCTTTTGAGCTCAATCTCAGCAAGAGATAAACATCTTAGATGCATGGAATCAATAGCAATTAAACAACATGAATTGCATAATAAACCACTTGTGAACATTCAAGGGCCATCAAATCCTAACGTGGGGCACCTAGTTAACGTTTGACTGGAACGAGAATTGAGTAGGTGATGAGAACTGAGCGAGCACGAGCAGAATGCTGATATGCAACCGCCCGACAAATGAAGTAGGCCTCAATTACTGGCGAATTCGAAAACGACGATTGTAAACATAGAAGCAAGAAGTGGTCAAGGACTAAATCAACCTTTAAAAGCCTGATGAAGACAACAGTTAGTTGTTGAAAATTTGCTGAACATAGTCGTAAGTGTCTAGTTTGGGGAAGTGTGTGTTTACTTTGTGAATTGACATTTTCGGAATCAAGTAACTATGTTTTGGTTGGATAAAAACCTTTTGTTTTTCTTCGTAGACTCCTTCTCACTGTGTTACTTTTTTGTTACATACTGGGATATCCCTTTGCTTTCGGCTCCTTTCATCCATATTCATGTGCATACAACTTAACCTTAATTTATGCAGAACATACGTCACCTGCCACCTCGCCGCTCTTTCTCTCTCGCATCTATCTCACCACTGTTCTTTGGCCGTGGCACACATCGGACGTGTTTGTAATTTGGTGCTAAAAAAATCGCTTGATGGGATGAAGCGTTTTCCGTCTAGAAGGTGCAACATTAGTCTTGGGTGAAGAAAACACCGTAAGTTGTACGTGGATTTTGTTCTAAGGAACATGTTAATTTGAACATTAATTTGTTCTAAGGAATATGTAAACTAAAGAACTAAGAAGTTTAGGTGCCTCCCCATTCACGGGTTGACAGCGGGAGGTGAATTGCCTTGTAGGCGGAATGTAAAAAAATGAGTGCGTAATGAGGAATGCCTGTTCGTAGTAAATGAGCGTTTTGTACTGTGGGGAATAAGATTCAAATGAGTGCTCGTCAATGAGGTGCGGGTAAGTGATCAGAAATGGGGCAAATGATGCCTGCAAAAGATTAAGAAGAGTTATACGATAACTCGATGAGAATGTGAAGAGCTAATGGGTACACGACACCTTCAGGGTTCAACAGAAACTAAGAGAATGTTACGGAAGTACGGGTACGTGATACCACCACGGTTTCACGATAACCTGGTGATACTGTATGTGTTGGAGTAAAATTGCTAACGATGCATTGAGAATTATATGATAACTAGAATTACACGTTAACTCGTAAAGCGTTATACGATGATGTGTGGAACCATGACAGGTGGCGTACAAAACATTTTAAAATACTTATTGGGTAGAGTTAACGATAGCCGCGTACGAACTAAGAAAACGCCGTGAGTGGCAGATGATGCCATGTCTCCTGCTGCTCTGGGGAAGTAGGGCAGTGATGGATGGATAGTGTTGGCGTGAAAATGCTGTGGTTCGTTCCTTTTAACGGCCGAGGGGACGTGGTCGTGTTGCGGTGTTGGTCGGAACTAAATTTGTGTACCGAAACTAAAGTTTGTACGGCTGATGCGGCCTTGGTGTTGAAAAATGAATTTGTACGTGTGGAAATTCGAGATGGGACATTGAATGTCTAGCATGATTGGAAGTGATAATGGTTCATTGTGGTGCGATAAAACGGCACGATGTTCGGTTGACAAACAATGCCGGCTGCTGACGTGGCCGAGTATGGTTTAGGCCTAAAAATGTGGTAACAATTAGGCTTACGAGCCATGGATACGAGCTAGTCTGTCTCGTACTACGATAGACGTTGACAGTCTACCGGAGTAGGCCTTCTGCAATAGTTGAGACGAATTTGATTTGTGCGAAGTAAATTCGCAAATGGATTAGGAGTAAATGTTAAGAGTGTCAGTGGCCACGATGGTGGTCTGGTAATGTTGGCAGGTCAGGTTGCATCATTCCGCTTGATATTTTTGCATGAATAAATGTAGTTATGTATAGTCGGTACAGCACTGTAGTGCTTCGAAATTAAAGTTAACGTTAAAGTTATGTGATTTCCTTCCTGGGGGACGCCATGACTATTTAAATACATGACTACAACACGGACCTAGAGAGTGAGAAATACATGTGTTTCCCGTGGTGAGAATGGTGTTGCGCTGCAGAGCGTGCTAAGGTTAGAGACGCATTAAGAAATATTAAGCGCTTATGTGAGCTGATTGGTAAATTGCGGTCAGCTGTGGGAGTTACGGTGCATAGGAGTTTGTAGTTATGTCGCGTAAAGTGAGACCTGTCAGCGCACTGTTTATAGGTATATTCAGATGTGCAATTACAATGTTCAAATTAAAATTAAACCGCTTTGTTGTGTGGAAATAATCGTTGCTGGAGTACGGGTGGCAGGGTAGGGACCTTAGGGCTGATCCTAAACAGGTTATGATAGGACTACACTGTGGTTGTGAAGTAGTATAACTGGCTGGTACAGCCCTGGTAAGCAGACCAGAAATTATTAGAATGAGGGTGATGTGTGTTAGCCCGTCCGTAATCCCCCTTTATGATTTTGATGTGGGTAGAATTTCCCACTGCAGGGTGGTGTTTGAATGGTACCCTGAAACGTTGGCCTTGCAGGTACGGGACTATGGGGTAAGGCCTTAAAATAGGGGCTATAATTGGTTCTCTTTCCAAAATAGGTTTTCTAGTTGCCGGCTGAAAATATCACACTACCTGTAAATTTAATTGCATTCAGTTCCCGAGTGCTTGTTACCCTGGAGGATTCAAAACTCTCTCGATACGCCCAGCTGAACCGCCCATCTGCGCATGCGCCAGCACGTGCAGACCCTCCATAAATGGTATTACGGCGTTAGCCAACCATCTCTTTTCCTCCAGCCTCCAGATGCGACACACCGCCATTGTTACCCTCCCGCTTCGATGTTCGCCGAAAGATCCCTCCCTGATGTTTGCTTTCATTCTTCTTACGTTCGCACGTTTTGATTGAGCACGTTCGCCGAACGTTCTTTCTTCCTCTTATTTGCTGTAATTCACCACCTGACTTCGCTTTCCTATGCTCTTCGGAAAACCATAGAAGATGATTCCCCATTGACGAACTGGTTCTTCACAGCGCCTGATGGATGCCCATGTTCGCCGAAAGTCTCTTTTGCCTAGCTTGAAGTACAAGCCTTCCACCCTTGCCGATTTTGCCTTTCGCCGAAAGTCAACAAACCTTCGCCGAACACCGCAAGCCTTCGCCGAACGCAACCTTCGCCGAATGCCACTAATCTTTCGCCGAAAGACACTAGCTTTCGCCGAACACTACCTTCGCCGAAAGGGAAAAACCACCAGCCTTCACTGACAGCCACGGGCCTCTCATCGCATAACAAGCCTTCACCGAACCCTCAGCTTTGCCATGGACCAAACATGTCTTTCGCTGCTCTAACTCTAACTGATGATCGATCCGACTGAATTACAAGATGAGCCCAGGAGCTTTTCCTCATGATCGCCACTCGCCTCTTCTTGGACCTTTTGGACAACGAGCGAGGTCGACTTTCCATTGTCTCCCGCTTATGGGAATGGTAACATACCCTCACCGAACTCTGGCCCTGCCGAATATACAGCCTTTGCCATATCCGAACGAGCCCTCGCCCAACCATCGGCAATCTCAATCCTCGCCATATGTACCACCCATGCCGATGCTAACCGGTAAATGTACCTTCAAGTCCTCCGTCATGATCTTCTTCACAAGTATCATGAACGTTGCCCACAACCCGTATTGCCCGCCGAACATCACAACTGATGAACCTTCGCCGAACGTTTCACTTCGACACCTTCATGGTAACCTTTGACCCTTCACACACCGATCACACGTGTGCCTCATCCTCAGATGAAGCTGATACGTACCATCGCAGGGCTCGAAATGAGCGGTATCGCATCGCAATTTGCACCACAAATTTAAACTTTAGCGATGCAAAATTAAATAATGTATCGCAGTTTAGCGACGCAACTGTATTAAAGGAGACAACATAATAGCCTAATCATGATCGTGGTGGCCGACACGGAGATGTTAATCCCTCCTAATTTATAGGCAGGCTAAACATCGCACATGCATTCTGGGAAATCATTGGTCCTACTATCACCTTCGGTATTTAGTTGGTGGCGCTTTAGTTTCAGACACAGGTCAAAATAGTCTTAATGTGCATTGGATGCCATGTCTTGACCAAGCATCCGTGTGTGTAGCAAAGTAAATGTGAAACAAAAATGGCTATTGTTTCAAATAAAGTAAACTTTTTGTATTGTTTTTTTACTAAATAAATTATTCTTTAAAAGTTGCTAATCATTTTTTCGTGATTGCTATGCAAATTTCTATTTTGTGTCGCATTTCTGCTATGCAATTTTTCTAAGACAATTCGAGCCCTGCATCGACTATGTCCTTCGCTTTCTGGTTGCGTGTCTTCCTGTAGCAGTCGTATACGCCGATCAAGTGTTATGGCTTCGTTCTGTTACGTCTACAACCTTTTGGGTATTCGTATATAACGATGGTTTAATTTTTCCGTGTTGATTATCACTGTAGTCTTCCTGCCGCCTCGCTATACTGTAGTGTAAATTACAGTAAGACCAAAGTATATGTTATCTGATTGCCACTTGATTGCCACTTGACCCTTAAAACTTACCATGACTGTCACAATATTAAATCAATATTATAGCCACTATCAACATGCAGTTGTTGTTAACTACATAGATTATTAGTGACACTTCCCTCATGCTCTCGTCATTGACGGATCGCCTCTTTAGCTGCACCAGCCCACCGAAAATGCCTGAAGTTCGTCGAAATGTCCCCAAACCACAGGTTCAACGAACACAAACAAGCAATAAAAACCCTCCCCTGAACCTTCACCGCAAGTCCAAGGAAAGAGAACCTCCACCATTAGTCAAGCCTTCGCCGAACGCTCAACCTTCGCCGAATACAGCCAACCTTCGCCGAACGTATGTGAGCCTTAGCCAAACGCACAGCCTTCGCCGAACGTAAGCAAGCCTTCGCCGAACGCTCAACCCTCGCCGAATGCAGCTAGCCTTCGCCGAACGTAGACAGGCTTTCACCGAACGTATGCACAACCTTCGCCGAACGCAACAGGCCTTCATCGAACGCACATCCCCCACGGAACGTTCACCGAACACAAGCAAACCTTCGCCAATTGTAGGCAATTCTTAGCCCAACGAAAACAATAACATAAATAATCCACGGCCATACCATGCTGAAAACACCGGTTCTCGCCCAATCACCGAAGTTATGCAGCACCTGGCCCGATTTGTACTCGGATGGGTGATCGCCTGGGAATACCGGGTGCTGTACACATCAGCACCTCCTTTGTCGAACACGCTGTCCTTGACTCTGTCGCAATGGACTCCTCCGTTCGACCCTTTCAACACCTCCGTCCAGCCTTGTGCCTGAAAACCCCAGCATTGTTGTCTAACCATTGCCCACTCAACCATCACGACAACAATTACGTAACGCCTTCCATGAGCACCCCTTTGAAACTTATTAGATTTATGAACTCGCTGCTTGCCAACTTGAGGTGTCTCTACTTTACCATGTCCTGGCTTCCAGTAAATGATATGAATCCAACAAGGTTTCCCAACGATATATAGGTTGCCCCTTAATAACTCTGTTCGTGCTCCATTCTCATGTGTTCATCCTTCGATCACTCCACAAGCACGGCCCTTGCCACGCTTCATCAACGGAAACCGCTGTCAACCTGTCACACCCTTAGACAACGAACTCCGTTCGCTCCTCCAACTTTTCGTCTCGGCCACGGGAGTCCCTCGTCTAGACACGACTCTGCCATCCGTTGCTGCACATACTGCCGCCTGTCCCATTTCTGCCTAGACCAACCCTTATTTAAACCATGTTGGAAGCTCTCTACATTCCCACCACTCGTTTCGTCCAAAATTGATTCCACACCTCATGTTTAAGTCATTTCACTTAACCGCTTTCCTATCTGCCGCCTTTCTCAACACAGCCACGCTCAATTGTGTCATGTCTGACTGTTAACACATCTTCATTATTCCTGATTCACGGTTGTAGTAGAAATTGCATTCTTAGCAATTAACATCATTCACGGTTGACTCGCCCATTAGCTGAAATCATGTCAACTACTCACATCTCGTCAGTGGCCAACCCACGTCTTGAGGCTGAACCACTACCACATCATCATTAACGACAATCCACTCACACTCAATCTCACAACCTCGTCTTTCCTGGCTGACTAATTTTTAGTTGTGCTAACTTATTTATCACCTCTGCATATCATTCCCGATGGTTGTCTCCCTTTTTCAACTCTTCCACCTGCCATCCCTTAATTACATATGTTGTGGCTGTTTCTCCTTCCCGCCTTGGGGCTTTTCACCTGCCGCGACCCTCTACCCATCTCCCGCGCTGGGGTTCCTCGTCGGCCCGGATAGACACCGCCTTTCCTGCGCTCCTCCCTGTTCCCTGGTTTCCACTCCGTATCCATGTCACCCAAAGTCCGTGGTGGAAAATCACCGTCCCTCGTCAGAGGTTGGGACCCAAGAACTGCCCGAAAACCTAAAGTCTGCAAATGTGCGGGGATTGTATCTTCCAAGAAACGTTATAACCCACACACAGCCTGTCAACGCCACCGTCATTGCGACTTCAACAATGACCCCTGTTCGATCTGCCTAACCATATCTCTTTCCGACTGGCCATTAATCCAACTGTACAACAAAAAATCTCTGGCTCGTTTAACTCAGATGAGAAACAAAAAAGCCCGTGATAGTACGACGCCATCAAATGAAGTTCCCTCTGCCTCAATTCAACCCATTATGAAACCATCCACCACTATTCCGGCAACTGTCACCTCCTCATCTTCCTACCCGGACCCTTCTACGACTACCATGGAAACGAACACTTCTTCAACTCCTAACCCGTCGTCATTTGGGCTTGACGCAAGTCCCTTTCCTGCCAGTGGTGTTTCGCTAATGAATATTCAAGGGCCATCATTTCCCCGGGTCGAAAACGTCATTGGCAACGACCTGAAGCAACAGCTAGGCAGGAAGTGGAAGCTGGATGAGCTAGAGAGTATGCTGCCCACCAAATACGGGAGGCCGCGAGGAGCGACGGTTACAAATTTGAAGCAGACGACAACGATGTAGGAACACACGGAGGCCAAAAACTTTCGTCGGAGTGCCTGAGGATGGTGGCAGCCAGCCACCGAAAATTAGCTGGACATTAAAAAGTGTCCTCGTTGTGAAAATGAGCGGACATTTTCTACATAATTCCAGTAATTATGACTCTAATAGTGACGAGAACTTTCACAGTAAGGTAACGAACGATGTTTTCACTCAGGAACTGAATACAATTAAATTTACAGGTAGTGTATATTTTCTTTAGGCAATAGAAAACAATTTTGACCTTCCCCCAGGTAAAATTGGGTTTTTTTTGGCGTGGGATGTTTAGCAAATAACCACAACGGTTGTGCAGGCAGGTTTGCTTATGGCCGCACGGGTCTAGTGCCACAGAAATTCTTGGTGAATGACTGAGTACCCACGATTGCCCCTGCGTAAGGCAGGGGGTGTTATGTCGATATGGTAGGCGAGGTTGTTTGACTGGTGGCTCATCTACTTACTTGCTGTTCGATGGACAGTGGTGGCATATTGGTTAGGCTGGTGGTCGAGTTGGTACTAGGATACCTTTGCGGGGATGTCTCGGCCATGTGGTACACGTGGTTTCTGTCACCATAGTTCGGTAAGGTGGTTGCCTTCGTGCGGTGTGAACTGTTGGGCAGGACTTGGTGGTGTTCCTGCTTTGGTGCTGAGCTCGTGGTGTGGCTTGACGCTCGGGTCTGGGCCGAACACAGTCAGTGGCCACGTGACTGTGCAATGTCCTGTGTGTGGCAGAATTCACAGGTAATGACATTGGCCGATTGGGGCTTTGTCGTTAGTCGTCGCCGGACGTTCCCACTGAGGTGTAAATGCTGGTTTGGCTGGGACATTGCTGCAGCAGATACGGGAGCTAGGTCTGCTATGAGGTATAGGAAACAGGACTGGCCGAAACGCCACTTTTTAGAATCTGTCCCATTATGTAACAAAAAGATAACACATATAACACATAAAAGATAACACATAAAGATAACATATTGAGGAGGATTCTACGGAGGAGAAATTATTATTATTTTATTTCAAAAATTCGGCCAACATTTTTTTTTTTAACCACAGCACCTTTGCTTGAGTACAAAAAGTGCTGAGTTACAGATTATACAAAAGGACAAGGGAAATGAATTATGACAGCAAAAACTACGAGAATCACCGTACAGTACTGCATGCCACATACTGAAGGTGTACTCCTTGCACAGTGAAAATCTAGTCACTGCCTGCACCCGAAGGTCAGGAGAAGCCAACACCCGAACACGAGTTCCCCAAACAGCTTTTCCTCTGATAGCTCCAAAGGATGGGAGGTTATTCTCAACCATTAACCTACTTGCACTGTACCATGGTGGCCGACCAGAGAACTTGTTCTCGCATGAGAATTGAAGTTTTCAAATTAGAATCTGATGACACTGTGTTACCTTGATTACCCGCCCTTCTCCCTGGCGCTTCTTTGGGTCAGCTGCAAAAGACAGTGGTGAGGTAAGCGCGAGAGAGAAGGTGGGGCGAGGTGGCAGGTGACGTAAGTTTTGCATAAATTAAGCTTAAGTTGTATACAAGTTGAAATGAGTATGGATGAAAGGTGCTGAAAGCAAAGGAATATCCCATTATGTAACAAAAAGGTAACACATTGTCGGATTCTGCTCAGAGAACTTCGATTCTCCTGCGAGAACAAGTTCTCTGGTAGAATCACCATTTCTACATCGCAGAATCCTCTTCACTGTGTTACTTTTGGGATCCTTCCCTGCCATGCGGCGCTTGTCAAAACCTGTCATATTGCGTCATTTCCCTCCCGGAAATGTATGCAAATTACCTCACTTCCTCTCCACTCCCGCTCTCCCCATCACTCATCACTCTTTTTCTTGCCGCTGGTGCAGATGGTCGACGGCTGCGATGGGGTGGCAGCGTTGGACGGCAGCGTTGGACGATTGTACGTGGGAACGATGGATTGAATGAGTTTACTTATCTGGAGAAACATATGTGGTAACCTGGCTGGAGGCTAGCAGGGGATTTGGCGTTGGTTGCTGGATAGGTAAACTAATACAGCGGGGTCTGGTTTGAGGCACGGATTATTCTGCTTGGCAACAAAGATGGCGACGCACGTGGAAATCGGCACCGGGTCGGGTAAGTGAGCGACCGGTGGTGGAAAGGCGTTAGTCGGTGGTGACCATTACTACTACGGTGGTGTAATTTTCCGATCCGCCCCACAGGCTGGGGAAGAGGTCGAAGCTCTTGTCATTAAGTGACTAATGGTAGCCAGAAACGAGGCGAGAAAATTCCGTTTTGGTGCAGATGCCGCGAATGTGTTTCACGCAGTGCAAAAGGCCACGTGTAACCGCTAGCAAACGAGAAGCGGGAATTCTCGCAAACATGAGCAAAATACGTAGTGAATTAGGCCTAAGTAGAGCACGGAAGGCACCTGTGTGGCATGTGGGAAGTTTGGACAGCAAAGTAGACGAGTGGGCGGCCATTGGAGCGTCGGAATGGGCGCTACGAACGGTGCATGGTGCCACGTTAGGCGTAAGTGTGTCGCCGCCATTGACAAGAATTTGGCCGGGCCGGGCCGGAGCGGACACGGACGTGAGAATAGCACCTAAATTATGGGATATGCTTGCACAAGCATTGATTGAAGTGGTTCCGAATGGTTCAGTGAGTATTTTGTCCCCAATTTTTCCCGTTGCGAAACCCGATGGGTCCTTGCGGATTGTTTTGAATTTAAAACGATTCAATGAATTTGTTCAAGTGAGAGGTTGTACATTAGACACTCTACTGATGGTGGTCCGTAATTTGCGTAGGAATTGGTGGATGGCTAAGGTGTACCTATCACAAGCGTACTATGCGGTCCCGGTGGCGCCAAGCGCTAGGAGGAATTTGATGTTTGCTTGGCATGGCGTTTTGCATCAGTTTCGGTTCCTCCCGTTTGGGTTGGCGTCGGCACCGTCTATTTTCATGGGCCTAATAAAGGTGGTGCGTCGTTTTTTGCGTCAACAAGGGGTGTTAGTGTTTACCTATTTGGATGATTTCAGCCTGTTGGGCAGGTCAGCCGTCAAGTTGCGCCGGGATATCAATCTAACTTTGATCACGTTGATCCGTCTGGGATTTTTTCCAAACGCCGCGAAGAGCGTGTTGCAGCCCACTCGCTATTTGGAGTTTTTAGGAATGGACATAGATTTGGTGCGGGGGCGTTTGGTGTTGCCGCAGAGGAAACAGCAGAGAATGTCGCGGTTGGTTTGTCGCCTCGTGAGTAAAGAAGAGGTGTCGCTGAAGGAGGTCAGGTGTCTGCTAGGTGTGTGTGAGAGCGTGGTGGGCGCTGTGCCCGGAGCACGACTACATATGAGATTTTGGCAGGCCGATCTGTTACAGTGGTTACGTGGGGACGGTTCCACGGGGCAATTCTCAGAGGGGTCGCTCGGCGACTTGCAATGGTGGTCATGCATCTTAGGGCAGCCTGAAGTTAGCCAGGAATGGTCGCCGCGAGTCGCGACAGTGTCACTGTCCACGGACGCATCGGATGTCGGCTGGGGCGCTTCGCTGCAGGGGAACACGGCCCACGGCCGCTGGCCGGTGTTGGAAGCGACCCTGCATATTAATATGAGGGAACTGCTGGCGATCCTGTATGCGGTAAATAGTGTTTAGGGATCGCTTGCGGGGACAACATGTGAAGATATTTTCGGACAGTGTTGTAGCGATTGCTTATGTAAATAAGGGAGGAGGTACGCGGTCGCCGTCCCTAACTAATCTGGTGAGGAAATTGTGGCAGTTGCAGCAGGAGTTGGGGTGTGATCTCGAGGCAGTCTTCATCCCGGGGAAGCTGAACACGGCGGCCGACCGATTATCTCGAATTTCCTCGACAAGTTCGATTTCCAACTGTGTACAAGGGTGTTTGATGGCATTTGCATGCATTTTAGGGTGCCCGACATCGACCTCTTTGCCTCCCCGGTAACGGCTCAGCTGCGACGGTTCGGGTCTTGGGGCAAGTGTCATGGTGCGGAGTTGGTGGACGCATTGAGTGTATCCTGGTCGGGACTGTATACCTGTTCCCTCCTTGTCCGTTGGTCGGGCAGTGTGTCCACAAGCTGCTAGAGGACGGGGTCAGGAGAGCGATTGTGGTGACTCCGGCTTGGTTGGGTGCGGCCTGGTATGTGCTGTTACGTGGAATGCGAGGTTCGGGGCCGTGTGCCCTGCCCAGTCGAGGGGACATGTTGTGGGACCCATACGTAGGGCGGCCTGCCATAGACTTCTGGGGCCCATGGGTCGTGTGGTATGTTGTGGTGCCCTGAGGCAGACGTCGGTGACTCGCATCTACGTCGACATAGGACTTCGGGGGAGACATCCGGTAAGGTTTGCATATTTATTAATCTATTCCAAAAGTAACACAGTGAGGAGGATTCTGCGATGTAGAAATGGAGATTCTACCAGAGAACTTGTTCTCGCAAGGAGAATCGAAGTTCTACGAGTAGAATCCGACGAAACTGTGTTACTTCGATTTCCCGCCCGCCTCCCTGCTCGGAATCTCGGGCGGCAGGGGCCGCGGAAGAAAACGAGTGACGAGTGATGGGGAGAGCGGGAGTGGAGAGGAAGTGAGGTAATTTGCATACATTTTCGGGAGGGAAATAACGCAATATGACAGGTTTTGACAAGCGCCGCACGGCAGGGAAGGATCCCAAAAGTAACACAGTTTCGTCGGATTCTACTCGTAGAACTTAGATTCTCCTTGCGAGGACAAGTTCTCTGGTAGAATCTCCATTTATCAAATAATATAAATTAACATTAAGGTCTTAATTTAACCTAACTTGATTAAGTGTTTATTAATTACACATTATGTAGTAAATTGGTTACATTTAAAATTAAAATTGGTATTTTTAACGGTTTAAATTATTGTAAATCGGTTATTAACCGCCCTGGCGAAGTTACTGCTCATTTCCCAAAAATACCTTAACCCTCCGGGCTGACGCCATTTTTATCATTCCCTGCAAAAACAACCACGGTCAAAACATGGCCACCATAAACATGTTACTACAAAGCAGCCTATGGATAGAAAAAAAATTACAGACTTAATTTTATTGTAAATTATTACTGTACAAAAATATACTTGGAACCATCGTACCACGTTTTCATAACTAAAAAAAATTCTGAAGTTCCACTACGATCGTTGACGGATCGCTTTAAAGGATCGTGAATATTGTAGAAATAAAAAAAAAATTTATACTACTTGTACGGTATTAAAAACATGAAAAAAGATTTCGGAAGCAGTAAACGATGTTGCAGTGGAAGAATGATCAATGGGTGTTGTAATTTCAAGGTCTCCCGGGTACTGCAAGTAATATTTTCGTAAGCGCATTTACGTAGTGGAACTTCACAATTTTTTTTAACAAAAACCGGTAAACGGCGATTACAGTGGTTTTGCAAAGTTATTTCAAGAAAATACCGTTCTCCTTCTTCGAATTTTTGTTTACATTTGGTGATGTGAGAACTTGTTTTTTCCTCCGTGTTGTGAATGTATTTCTGAAGAAGGAGAACGGTATTTTCTCCGAAAATTCAAGTAGAACTGTGAACTGTGTTCTTCCTGGTGGTTCAGGTGTGATTTTATTTCTTGAATTTTTTTTAGTTATGGAAATGTGGTATGATGGTTACAAGTATATTTTTGTACAGTAATTTACAATATAATTATTACTTCTGCAATTTTTATTGCCATAAGCAGCATGTTACTTATTATCCTCCTTACAAATTAAAAAGAACACAACAAAATATGTTCACCGAATACTCAAACTCTGCTCGTACTCAAGTCTTCTGTTGCAAACTTGGATTGGCTCGACTTGAATTAAAATTATTCTACTCGCACACACCTACTTATCAGTATAATTCATTTTAAAATTTTAAAATATTGCACAGCAATTGGGGGGGGATGGGGAGGGCACCATTGCGTGCTAGTCCGGATGAGGAAGACTGTAGCAAAGGTTGGGAACTGCTAATCTGGAGGATCGTGAGAGTCTGATATGTTGGAGGACTTTCCAAGATGGCTACCAGTGAGAGTGGGTCACATGTTTCCTCTTGATGAGGATGAGGATTTTCATTTCAAGTGTGATGTACTTGAATTCTACAAGTGATATATTGCACCCAATAAAGCTCTAATTGGGGTGGCCAGCCAGATAGACATGGATTATTAATGATACGAAGTTGCTGCTATTTTGAAATTTTGACTTGGGGTTCACAAGTCCAGTCATGAGGGACACCCAAGATACATGCGAGTACTATGATGATAATTAAGTGTTGCCATATAGGATTTGGAAGATTAGGCTTAGTAGTTAGGCCTAACACGGACACTTGCTTTATGAAAGTGACAGTAGCCTATGAACTTTATGCAGGTTTTAACCCTGTTGGGCCCAAACGACGATGCTTTGAAACCGCCTCCAAAATGACCGACGAATGATATATCGATTGCAAGAAAAACGTCTAACTGCATACACCCAGATTGAATTACCGTAAATCGCCTAATAAACGCCCAGGCAGTGCTAACGCCCACCCCCCAAAAGGTTAAGGTCAGAAATAGTTTAGTAGCCTTATTAACGCCCACCCAATCCTTTTTTTTAGTGAATCGTAAAATTAACTAAAAGTTTACCAAAATCAACATTTTATCCCTTTAAATCTTGGTTGTTCTGCAGCCAAATATTGAAAATATTCATAAATTTAACAAAATCAACATTTAATCCAACACAATTCACAGCACCATTTGTAATCACGGAAAAGTAGGCACTATTAGGCCTACTCGATCGATCACTGATGTGCGTAATGTGGCTTCAGTCTAGTGAAAACGATATACCTTTTTCTCATTTATTCTTAAATTTAGTTTATTAGATCATCCTCTTTCCAATATCTAGCATAATTCAAAGTTCAAACTAATTTTTAACCAACACCAACCTTCAAAACCTACAACGTGATTCACCACCGGGAATCGCGTATGTTGACGCATTTATCACCATAGAGTGATATATTGTCTTCCAAGACGGAAGTTCCGGCGGAAGTGGACGTGTAGTTCTGGTCCCGAAGAGCCTCAGTAGTGGACGCCGAGGTTCCAGTCCATTGCGTCCGTTATGACGTAACTCTGCTTGGCTTTTTCCGGTCGTGAATTGCATGTCTGTTTTGAAGGTTGGTGATCATTAGAAATTAATTTTAGCTTTGAATTTGGTTACATATTGGAAGGAGGACGACCTAATAAACTAAATTTGAGAATATATGAGAAAAAGGTATAGCTTTTTCGCTCGACTGAAGCCATATTACGCACATCAATGATCGATCGTGTAGGCCTAATATTGCCGGCTTTTCCGTGATTACAAACGCTCCCTTGAATCGTGTTGATTAAATGTTGATTTTGTTAAATTTATGAATATTTTTGTTACTTTGCTGCAGAACCAAGATTTAAAGGGATAAAATGTTGATTTCGATAAACTTTTAGTTAATTTTACGATTCACTAAAAAAAAAGGTCGTGTTAATGCTAGATTGAACCCACATCACGCACGTGAATAATCTACTTTACCATGATGGAGTTAGGCCTAAACGGCCACCCCAAAAAATATGTTAAGGTCTGAAATCTTGTTTTAGCTTTGTTAACGCCCCCTCCACTTTTTTATCGAATTAATTTTAGCCGCCCATGGGCGTTGTTTAATAGGCGATTTACGGTAGGTATTTTAGGACGTGTATTTTCGGTTTAATTAGTGCGAAAGCGTCTTTTAACTACATAGGCCGACATAAGCTCCTGTCATCCTCAATAGACGGAGCATGCAGTCATCTAACCTAGTAGCGACCACATCGTCGCAGGGGATGTTAGGTTGTCTAACGTTGCATTGTCCCACATCGCATCATCACAAGTCACACCCTCGTTTACCAGAAGGACATACAAACTAAGTGACACAAAGTCTGGATCTAAATGCTCGCCGTCCTACTCCGGCTTTTATAGAAGCTCAGACGGTAGGCATGATCGGAACGGAGGTGATGACGTCATGTGGACGCTAACGAGCTATCGGTCCCTTTTGCTTTATATCATACAGTGTTCAAATGGACAGGTTAACAACCGCACGTCTGCTGACTACCTCCGACGACTTGCAGGCCGACAGGTCTCCCCATCCATACAACAGTTGGAGAGTGCATTCGTCTAAACTAAGCGGCAACGACGTTGTCGCTGGGGGATGCTAGACTGTCTGGCACCACAGTAACCCAGACCATGTATCCGAGACGTCGTCTTCTCATTGTCGCACGGTGGGGCCTTCGGGCTGGCTTTATTGGGCTCATGAAAACGATTCAGTGTTGCTCTGCAGTTGCTTTTGG
The DNA here is from genome assembly GCA_023313725.1 of Lithobius niger. Lineage (NCBI taxonomy): Eukaryota > Metazoa > Arthropoda > Chilopoda > Lithobiomorpha > Lithobiidae > Lithobius > Lithobius niger. Next base: position 22,178 of record JAHWFP010196704.1, read on the forward strand.
TCCTTTTTATTTAAATTGGTTATTCCATACAGCCTTTCTGTGATGGGGAGGCTGAAGAAAAGCCCCACTCATAAATATTGCAGAGGTGCAGATTGTGAACAGATAGCTTAGTTAGCACTAGGGATATCGTGGTGACAACTTACATGGCGGTCATGCTGCGTCTCGGAACATCAGTCGGTCTCTAGCGACGATCGGTTCCCTTCTCATACAGCACTTTACTTCATGGGTCAGCGTCGAGTCCCTTTTGGACTAGGCACAGCCTAAACTAAAGCCCTAGCTAGACCTACACACTTAGTTGCGTCCGTACGCCATGAAGTCTTCCAACACACTCACATTGACAACACAAGACACACTATCGTGTGTCACGTGAAACACTCGTATTGTCACTTTAGGCCGAAACGCGACCAATTGTTGGACACGTTCTTATTTTCCCAACATTCTGAGGGACCGATAGGAAGGGGTATCGGAATTATTCCTTCCTGTCGTTTCACTCTTTCTGTCAGTGTCCTGTCCTCCGGGAATTTGAAATGTCTTCGCGTCATTTACTGCCCATGGTCACAGTTTCATTTCGTTGATTCACCTTTGGCACGCGACCATTACACTTTCATTATCCCATGACAAAAGCAGGTTATTTGACTTTTAATATATTTTCTGTGTTACGCTTGGCTTAAGAGTTAGGTGACATACCTCTTATGCCTATGAGTATAGAGTGAAGGATAACTTCAATTATCTCTTAAATAACCAAGATTGAGCCAAATTTTCACACGTTCACACAATTGTAAACACACTGTATTTTTGTATAGTCACTAAAGAATTTGCTATTACAAAATGGTTTTACTGGATAGTGATGTACCAGTTTGAATTTTGTACTTTTCCACTTGCAGGTCATTTAATTAGTAAATTTAGTATAGATGACAAAGATTGGCATCGCATCAAACAAAACATGGACTCAAAATGTCGAACAGCATATCGACGCAAACAGAAGGGTATGCCCCTCACCGTAAAGGCCTTCCGTGACCGGTAAGTTGTAAAACTTAATTGTTGGAGTAGGCTATGCTGAAGCATTTAATTTTCCTAAGGAAAAAAAATGCATAGTTGGGCATCGTTTTTGAAACACCATGAAGTACATTTGGTATTGTGCTACGTTGTAGCTTGGCATGATTCGAAGCATAGCCAAGCAACAAGTGCTGATAGACGATAACTTAGTTCAAGGGGCGTCCTTTCTGCAGTCCAACAGTCTAGTAGGAACAAGGCCGTATGTCCTTCCCCTTTCAAGCCCCACAGTGGTTAACTTGGGCAGTGATGATGTAGTTTGCATTTTAGGTGCCAAGTTCTGGTAAACTGAACCTTTACAGTATTTGCTGATAAAAGTCTAGGGGAAAAACGTGGTACTATTGTAATCTAATTTAGAGCACTTGTCATTGGCTTGAAAACATGTGAGCATGGAACAATTTTTAGGCAAATACCGTACTTATACTATTTTAGGTTCTGGTTGGCCACTATAAATAGCTGTGGCAATCGTTTGCAATCGCCTGTCACGCATATGCACTAACATTGGTGGTGACTGGAACCCTGTACATGCACCGAGTTCCTGCATGTGCTCAGCTAGCAATGATTTGTTTTAAGCTAGCATCTACGAAAATCAAGAAGTGGTAGTACTCTTTGGACGAGAATATTTTTATGTTGTTTTATTTCATTTCGTTTTATTTTAGTTTTATTTATTATTTTAGAATGTTTTTTCTTTATAATGCTGAAGGAATTATACGTACCAGATTTTCTGATTTAAGCATTTCATGAGGATTAACTGGCCGCCGGGGCCCCCCCCCCCTGCATGGCTTGTTGGAGGATCCAAACTTGAAAATTGCAAATGCCTGGATTTTTGTAACTGGGAAACCTCCGTTTATTACAGGGCCAAACGATTGTCTAGAATAGATCAGAAGTGGGGCTTATATTTGTTATTATTCCAAAACTAATAGTAAAAAATTGTGTAGCGGTCTAGGGGATAACTTTTTGTTTTTATTATATAAATTGTAATGGGTTATTGTTTCTTGGTCCAAAACACAGCAAATTATATTTGCTGTTTCGAAATGTTTGACGGCTAGTTGTGAGACCTCTAAAAGGGTAGTTTTCATCATTGGCTAGGGAGATTGTTGGAGTGGTACACAGTTACATTTCTTCGTAGTCATAGTCGTCGCTGTTGGCTACTTGAATAATTAAGGGTTCGACTCGGTATTCAATCAGATGATCAGTGCCCAATAAACGTTATCAAGTGTTGCAACGTTGTTAATGCATTTCTGCCAGTCACCAGGGTTTTACGTTGGCTAGTGCTAGTTTTGACGTCTGCAATTTTACATTTTGTGTTGGATGCTCTTATTTCATCTTTAACTTGGGCCAAAATTAACTCGATGAGATACAGCTCGCAGCGGTACGGATATTTGTTTTTCGAGCCACGAAATAATTTCTGGCTTATTGCTGTTGCTTGTTGCTGCCTTGACGAGACGAACTGAATGTCACGGAATGTTGTCCATCACGATCATCGAGTTGGCTGGAATGTTAGGTAGTAGTTTTTAACCATTTTTTAAAACACTCTTTGTTCATTTCTTCATGGTAATCCCCAGTCTTAGTTTTCTAATGAAAAGAAGTTGAGCACTATTTACAAATCCTTTTCATTAGAGTCAGCATATACAATAATATCAAACGTCGATCTTTTTCTGGTGGTATGAAGCGGCCACGTAACTCTTTTTTCCTTGCCGTGTGACTTTGTCAGCTGTGAAGTTCGTTGGCCCACATCTCGTCCAAGTAAACAAATGGTGGTTGTGGCTACGCAGTTAACTTACCGAAGAACTACGGTGTAGACCAACATTTTCTGGACTTACTATATATAAGCTGGAATCATAGCTGCAAAGGGTGAGCAAGCTTGGCAATTTCTCTGCGTGCTTCAGCTTTCGATGTGCTAGGCCGTGGCGGCGTCGTCTGCGGCGGTAGGCCTAATCGTAGTCATGCCGTAGTTTTGGCCAGAGTTGGGTATCGGTATTTCCCTTACTACTGACAAGACACACTTACCGTTCACTGAGATTTTTCCAGTGGCAAAGCTGGTCTCTTTAATTTATTGTTTCAGCATCCATGTTGTGTCCTGAGCCTCCGTGTATTTGAAAACATTGCAAACATTTTCCCTAGCCGGCAAATTCGGAGGCGAATTCAACTTCGGGAAAGCAATGAAGCAAGAGATAATGTCGCTATGTTTGTTCGTCTGCTCGAAGAGAAATTTTTACCAGGCGTGATCAATCCATTGTTCAAAAATCCGCGCGGAGTGGTCAACCCAGACCCTAAAATAGTATAGTAAAGGTTGGTTTCTACATTGTAAATGCAGCGAGTGTTGGGTGATTTTAAGGCTGACGCTTGGACCGTGTGGGTGAGGCCGGAGTTGGTTACGAATGGTAGCGACATTCTGCGGGTGCGAATTAATGTAGCATCGTTTCGTGGTGGGTAGACACAATTTTGCCACAGGTTTAGGTGAGTTTTGGGTTATATGATCCTCGTTGTTGCATGGCTGGTTGGTACCATTTGTGTAATATTCGTGTTGGAATAGAATGTTTTGCGCGGCTTACGCGTATTGTTTGGATGCACACACTGTACTGTTTGGTGGAAAATTGCCTATCGTGCTGAACCGTTGGTGGTATGGGTTTAATAGTAGCCCGAGGTCGGCTTGGCGCAAGCTGGTTGTCGGATGCTGATCAAGGGTTGGCGATCAAGCTTTAAGTTGTTTTTCGTTTTACTTGGTTCCTAGTAGCACCATTGTATAGTTTCTCTGTGATAGGCCTTTGGCAGTGGTGTCTAGGAGTTTTGGGAGTAAGTTACGACTGGTGATGTGTTTGTATGGGAAGTTATAAGGTTAGGTCTCATACTGTTGCACGTATTTATGGTGTTTGTCTTCTGAAATGGTTCAATGCATTGCCCGCTCGGTAGTGTGACTCTGCTTCCGCTCCAAGGAGTATTGTGAACTACAGGTGACAATGCATCCCTTTAGAATTTTCCATCTTGATGTCTGGCAGTTGCTGCTGCTCGTGGAGAACGGCGGGGTTTGCTAAAGGTGGTTTAGGAAAAAGCGTAAAATTAATTTGTGGCTCACAAAATTATGTAGATAGACACCTCCTGACAGGTGACAAATGTGCCACAAGTACTGTACATCAAAGAGTGATTCAAATTTTTGCCATATTTATTGGTGTCTTGGTCACAATTTTTAAAAGGTTTATGCACTAATAAAAACACAAGACATAATGGAGCTGCCTACTAGGGTTGTAAATTTCCGATTAATGGGCTACACATTTACCGTAAGGTTAAAAAAAAGCGATTAACGATTAATCCCTGTCCCCAAATAATTTTTAAGTTTAATACTTTCGCATCCACTCCATTTGTATCGTTCCGTCCGAAAACTCGCTTCGTGTGATGTCACTTGAGGCAGGCTCCGATTCATTCAAAAAGAACCAATCGTAGGTCGCAATACTAAAGGAGTTGCAAAACACACATCGAAAACGGAGCTGTTTATGCGAGGAATAAAGGCAGTGAAGTTGAGGACATCATTCATCGCAGACAAGGAAATTGGGACTCCCAGCTTTCGAACGCTACCAAGAAAGCAGCAATTTTTACTGAAACTTGGGTTTCATATATTAAATTTTGTTGTGTCGGTTTATAAATTGCTGCAGCTTGGAAAATAACGATAACAGTGTGAAACATAATTAAAGCCACAAATACGAATCTCTTCTTCCTAGTTTTTGAGTAAATCAGACATCTGGAGGGTCAAAGCGGTATTGAGTATGGGTTTGCTATGTGAAAGGTTGTGTTCAGAATGCTTTCAGAAATTATTTTCAAAAATAAAATTCGCCAATATTTTAAATAAAGCTCACCGATACCAACTTTACCGATCAGATACCAACACCGAACCAGATATCCAAAATAGTATCCCCAGTTTTTCATCAAAATTGTAGTTTTCTGCAAAAGTCCAATAATTATTAAAATAAAATAAAATTTACATAGTAACCCACAGTTAAAACATAGCTAGGAAGATACTCAGTGATTTCTTGAGCGAAATGCCGCGCACCGCATGTCATAATCTCGAACAGTTCTAAAGTTATCGATATTTCTGCGAAAGTTGCCGAAACCGATACCGCAAATATCGGCAGCCAGAGGTTCGGTTTGTATTAAACGAAAATTACTGAACGTTTAATCGTCAAGAAGACGATTATCGTTTAAACGATTAATCGGCACGACCCTACTGCCTACTGCAAATCCGCCATCTGTATACGACGGCAAACGTCGTCTGGGAGAAACTCTCCACTGAACCACCACCTACTGCAACCAAAGAATTGGCTTTTCTCATCACCCAGGTTTTCCGTAAGGCATGTTTCTCCACGTTTCTCTTCATGAACTGGCTCACACACGCACTCTTCAACTCGGCTCTTCTTCCGGAGGTCGCCTTCAACACCGCGTCAAACCTCAATGATTTCATGCGTCATGAACTTTGAAATCAGCCGTTCCAGGAATCGGGCACATTATTCCGCCGTGCCGTCCCCAAGTTGGCGTCTCATTTAGACATCGCTCGTAAAACAAAACCCTTCCTACCCAAACCATCACGGTATCCAGAGAATCAACCTCGTCCCTTATGATCTGACATCAAGGACACCTGGCACATACTACCATCCAGTGAACACAATGTTTCATCCCCACCCGACCAGTCGCCGTTTTGGAACTCTGGACACGGTCGCCACCAACCTTCAGGATGTGGCGGCACTCCCGATCACAGGGTCTGTTATGCAGTCCCTGGCCCTAAACAATATGCATTTCCTGGCCCTAAACAACGACCCCAATCCACCAGCTGACATTCGTCTTGCGACCCTTCCTGTTGGGGGTCACCTGTGCCATTTTCTTGCTGTTCGGACCTATACATGCCCTTCATCGTCAGCAACGGTTTTTGAGCTTGTTTTCACACGACGACTCCTGTCATCTCCCAACCACCATGGACAATCGCTACAAGTGTTTGCGACCATCTTACCCCCGAAATCAGGAGTCTCTTAACCAAGTCGGCAATCCAAACATGCACAAATCCACTTCGCCCAGATTTTTATAGTTCGATTTTCTTTGCCCCCAAAAAACAGGAGACCTCCACTCAATTTTCAACCTTCGGCCTTTGAATCGATATATTCTCACAGCCACTTCAAAATAGAAACCGTCGATTCCATCCGTCACTTACTTCACCACGTAGACTGAAAGATTTCTATAGATCTCGTGTATCTACGCATTCCGTTTCATGCGTCTGTCCGGCACCTCTTTCGATTTATTTACGACGGCACGGTCTATGAATTTCTTTGCCTTCCCTTTTGCCTGAATGCAGCACCAACACATTTTCACAGCAGTCCTCAAACCTGTACTTGCAACTGTGCCTCAACATCTGATCCGGTCAAGTGCTTTCTTAGACGATTGGCTCTTTCTCCATCAAAACAAGACCACGCTCTTACACAACCACGACTTCGCTATCAACCTGCTTCAACAATTAGGTTTCGGGATTGACCTTCCAAAGTCGAGGCTTACTTCGTCTCAACAGTTTGTATTCCTCGGGGTATTCTTCGACCTTGCCTTGGCAACAGTAGTGGCGTCCCCAGACAGAATCTCCAACCTTCTACACAAAACCAGGCGATTCCTTCTCTTACGAACGTACAGACTCAAAGATCTCAATTCCCTCATAGGTACCCTGGACTCTGTTGCCAGTCAGGTTCCATACGGCAGGTGGATTACTTGGCTGTTTCACCACTTCCACATCGAAGAATGGATTAGCAATCTGTACCAACCTCTACGAAACCAAAAAATTCCACTGTCATTCCCTTTCCACACTCTACTGTGGTGGATGGATATTACTACGATATCCCAAACGGTTCCTCTATGAACCATCTCCGGATCTGCACCTTTTCACGAATGCCTTACTTCAAGGTTGGGGTACACATGTCAATCATCATCAAGTCTCAAGCTTGATGATGATGATATGGTCACTCAAAAGAATGACCATATCAACGTCTTCGAACTTCGCTCTGTCTTCTACAGCCTACAACACTTTCAACACCTAATATCAGGAAAAGTTCTTCAAGTCCATACAGACAATACCACAGCAGTGACCCACCTTCGGAAGAAAGGAGGGACACGATCCCCCACAATTCACAATCTAACCTCTGCTATTTTCCGTCTTTGTATCTCCCGGAACACAACTATCCTGCCCCTGCCGTCAGTCAGAATATTATAGCAGATTTTCTTTCGTAACTCACCTTGCCGGCAGGTAAATGGATCCTCAAGACATGAATCTGCGAATCCTCTATTTAGCATCTGGGGACACGCGCAACATTTCGTGCAAAGTTGCAAAAACCTTACGAATGTTCTCATCCCTTCATTATCCTGGCATAATCAAACATTCTGGGCAACGAACCTGAACGAACCTTGTGTCCAATACGGGCACTTCGTTTCAACCTCAAAAAAAGACTAAACCTCTCCGCAAAGGTCGCTCACAACTCCTCCTACCTTTCACTCGTAACACTGGTGAACCAAAGCCCGCATGGTCTCCACATGGATCAAGCAAGTCATCCTTAACTCCTACAATGCTTTAGACATTGATCGAAACGATCAAAACTTCCGACTTACTACCCACGAACTTCGAGCTATTTCCTTATCGTAAGCATTCCACAGCAACATTCCTATTACTGATATAGTAGAGGCAGCATCCTGGAGCAGCCCCGCCCTTTTACGTCCCATTACCTACAATTAGATATGTCATCGCAGGCAGTAGGACTTATCGCCTAGGTCCATTCGTCACGGCCAGGCAAATTCTTTAAGAAACCCCTTAAACCAAGCTAGTGTTACTTTCACCCCTGGTGGCAAACAATGTTTTTACTTTCTGTGGGAGCCAGCTCGCAACCCTAGGGTACCTGTTAAAGTGGTGCCCGCCTTCACTCTTGACGAGGTCTGCTGGAATATGTTATGAATTCCAGATAATGTATATTTTCGTTAGCAACTAAAAACATCAATTTACCAGTGCCACCTGGTTAAATTCGTTTTTATTGCCTAACTGAAGATATACATCTGGACGCACGCTAGTGTGTCACGCCAAGTTAGGCAACAAACATCACAACAAACATCACATCAATTCAATTGTCGAGGTTGTAAACCATTGTAGCGCGACACCATAGTGTCAAGTGTCTATATCCTGAAGGAGAGTTGGGCACATTTCCGGTACTTGGATAAAAATAATAATGCAGTACAAAAGCTTAAATAGTGTTGAAATCGAGAGCGATGACCCACCTGACAAAAATTAACTTGTGTGTAGGAATGCCAGCTAAGCTGCTTTCAATGCAAAATGTGACCCTCAATAACGTTGCAAATGTGTTACTAGCTAGCTACTAGTCCGCTCATCCCCAATGTTAAATCCCATAGGGTGATTACTGATTATTCATCGAGATAACAGGAAGGCTTCCAGCTATGAAATTGGACAAATGTGTGCAGTACAATACGAACTGCGTACTTTTATGGTTTGGAGCCTGGGGGTGTAACGGAGATGGCGTGGGAGGGTGCGTAAGTACGAAAATATTGTTATAACCATTGTTAATATTGTCGGCATTGTCGTGTATACTGACGTGCGTGCCTAGACACACACTAGTGTATCATGATAAATGTAAACTACGTTGCAAAGAATTGTATTCACGTCCAATTCACGAAAAATAAACAAACTTTAAAAACAAAGCCAAAAACTGGTGAAGGGGCAACCAAGTTGAGAGTGGTTCGGCCTTTCAAATGAGCGATATCCCCACACCTAAACTAACTAAATAAAACAAATTGCAACAAAATTAAAACCAAACCAAAAACTATAACGAGGTGACTAAGTAATGGTTCGACCTCTAGGCAAAAGATAGCAAAGTGTTAAAAACTAATTTCTTCTTGACTTGGCACTTTATTACACATCTGCATGGTAGTGGAATTGAGAGTCTGATACGAAAGTTTAAAAAAAGGAGTGATATCGCATCAAAAAACCAAAACTGGTAAAAGGGACGCCCAAGTTCAGAATGGGGTGTACGTATGATGAATATGCTTTCTTTTTTTTTCTTCACAGTTTGCCATCGTACTTCCCGTCCGTATTCCTAGCAACCATTTCCGGTTCCAGTAACACACGGAATAAAAAAAAACCCACTTTTCCCGAACACAATCTTGCGTCCACGTTAAGTCACCAGTTTGCAGAAATTACTTTATTCCTTTCGGACTAGCTTCGCAAATCGTTCGTTTTTTTCATTTTCTCCAGATTGTTGAGTAGTAAACTACCCAATTTCGGAAATAAGCGAAGTCTAGCTCCAACTTTGCTCAATTTCCTGATATTTTGACGTGTCAGTCTTAGTGGGGACAAGTTCAATTCTGAATAAATCCATTCCGAATTGAAACCTGTGTTCCACCCAAGAAGTGTCTAAATCTTCCCCATTTTCATTAACTAAGGCAGTTTTTCTACTATTCTTAGTCCTCTTCCTTTTTCGTGCATTACTTAGGGCCAAGTATTACACTACTTAAGGCCGTGAAATAGGAGGTATATTTTGCTTAAAGTACGAGCAGTGCCACCCGTAATTTCCATGGTGCGAAAAAAAAATGTTAGCGTTCCCACTCTTTTTTTTTTTCTGTGGTGAAGTAATTCTCCGGTCTGGACTCTTTCTGAAGTCTATATCCAGTCTGTTCTCATTCAACTCTAAATTTGTTTTAGTTTCACAAATTCAGTGTTCTTGAGTTAATAGCTGCGATGCTTTCAAAATACTGAGGACTTGGTTAGCTCACCACTGTTCAGCACAACCTTCAACTCGTAGCTTCCAAAGTGCGTCCTTCACTTTTTCACTTTTCAAATGTCTGTGTAACGGGCTTTATTGATGCCCACTACTCAGTGTTTTGCGTTTCCTTTCAGAATATTGGTGACTTTATTTCGTCCTTCCTTTACCATCCAGTTAAAATAAAGTACGACACTTGTAGGTGTTGGTATCATTTTACAACCAGTCTACCTGTTTAACGTTAATTACTTCTGTAATGAACGGGGTTGCTTTCTTGTTATTAAACGTATGCTATTCAATGGCTGGAAAGCTGACATTTTTGGGTTTCCCTAGCACGTGGACACTGGTTGGATCCTAAATGTCCCCAATTTGTATTTCACTAAATAATGGGTAGGAGTTCCCACTACTGAGTTAGATACAAATGTCTTTACTTTAAATTCCTCTCACTTCGGGTCGCCGTGTTTTGTCGCTCCTGTATTGCCAGTAATTCCATGGTCACCGGGACAAAAGCCCGTCGACCTCCACGCATTTCTTGAGCGGCTCCACCACGATGATCAGGGCGGTCCGGGCCCTCCAAGTCACTACGGTCTACCGGTTACCGACAAACCACCCTGGTCTTCAGTTCTCCCAGCCACTCTGCTAAGCCTTTTGGGCGCTAGTTTTCAGTTCTCCAGCTGCCGGTCTCTGATATCTCGATTTACCGCCCCACGCGGTGTGTTTACCCTAACCATCTCATCTTCATTGGTTCTTCCAGCTTTTCCATCTACAACCACCGGTACGGTTCATTGCGGACCTTCACTGGCGTGCTGTTCACCCGGTTCCTCCGAACCATAACCTCCTTCCAGCTCGACTGTGTCCCAGTCACCACCATCATCTTTGGTTCCACACCTCATCTCTTCTCCGTGCAATCTCTGCGCTGACGTCACGTTGGGATCATTAGTCCTTTAAAGTTTTCTCCAACTCCCGGTCCGTACCAGGTTCTCAAGGTTTGTGTAGACCAGATTTTTTGTCACTCACGCCCCGTTCTCCAGTTCACGTCTTTACCCAAGTTTCTCAGATTCCCAGGATTTCTCGGTTGCCCACCTCAATGACCCGATCGCCTCTCTTGCTGGTTACTCCTCGTTCACCGCACTCCTCATGTACATGCATCCTAACACCGCCAGCAGTCTTCAGCCAGTCCCCCATCGGTTCTACGAGCCTCCTTGTGTCAACATCGACACCCACTGTCGGTTCACCTGGACTCAAGCGTTTTCCTGAACCACGAGTAACTTTTAAATGTTCCCGGTCTCCTGTTCCAATTATTGTTGCTGTATGCCTTAACTTTTCCGATGGCCTCTACAAGTTCCGATTTTGTGCTTCTGTTTCTTCCTCCCGGACCACTGCACTGTGACTGAGGTTGGCGCTAATGACCAAGTTGTCGACACGCCATTAAGCCTCAATCCCCCCCCCCCCCTCTTCCTCCCCAAGCTGGGGTATTGTTCTTGTTGTCCTTTATTGTAATAAAGTTGTAACTTTCTTTTCAAAAAAAAAAAAAAGAGAGAGAAAAGAAGAGAGAAAATTTAATAGGAAAATCAACAAACCAACATGAGCCAACACAGATATGACTCAGCAATTCCGCAACCATGCCGCAAGCCTCTTCCCGTCTCTCAGAGAATTTCATCCATCACTAATCAATGTCCGCTAGCAGTTCTGTTCACCGCTATCCACGCTTCCAAGGTCCCTTCTTCATCCGGGTCTTCTCTTGACAAGGGGTTTTTCCCTTCTCCCGTCTGACGTCAGTATAATGGGCCGCGTGCATACAACCTTTGGTTTTCGCGCTATTCCAACCCTCGTTTCGACCGTTATCCACCATTAAGGATTCTGTGCCTTCTTCTGAGAGTTCAGTCTCTTCATCCAGTGATATTAGTGCTTCGGCCTTGCTCGCAACTTTTGGATTTACGAACTTTTCCCGTAACACCCTTTTCTACAGTATATCCCGATCCAGAACGATGCTAGTGTTTGGAATTTTCCGACTCAAAGCAGCACTATGATCCTCATGCATGTTGCCAGTTCCATCGAAAGTGAGATTGGTTCACAATTAAGTGCAGTGTGTGCGTCAAAATTAAAGAAAAGACATGGCTGAAGATACTCCGCCGTTAACAACAACCCAAACGCTGTGCAGACCTTCGCAGGCAGGCAAAGCTACGAAGCTCCCACCCTTCGTCTTCGGGTTTACCATCCAAAACAACCAAGCTCCTCGTAAAAAGACAATCATTACAACCTCGACTACATCAACAATTCCACCTTTTTCTCCTGCAGCAGGCAAAGCCAAATCGACAACAGGACTTGCAATGAAAGGTACTCTTCGTTTCCAGAAGAAGCCAACCCACGCTGCTGTTGCGTCCGATCAGTCCACCGCAACCACGTCAGTCTCGGTTCCATTAGCTTTAACTCCTGCAACCATTCTTACGGTTCCTGTAGTTCGACCACCCCCACAAACTTATCTCCTGACAAGCAGTTGCCCGGTTCACGGTTACCGGTTCATTCGGTTACTGGCACCATTCCAACACCCAACAAGACTCATCCAGTGCCACTGACAAGTGATCCGCCTCGCTTTCCGTTACGTCCATCATCGCAGTCCCACTGTACGGAAATACGACATGCGTCAACAACCTCTGCTAATTCTTCGGATTTCCCCGCTTCTTTCGGTGTCCCCTTTCCGTCTTCTGACAAGATTCGACACGCCCTTCTTCGTAACGTCCTTTTATCAGCTGAGGCCCTCTCCCAATTTAACCTCAACGTGGCCTCTTGCCTCACTACCACCAGAAAATTTGCCATAGATATAGCACAGTGTCATGCTGACTGTCTCGATCCTCTTGCGCTTCACGCTGAGGCCGCGGACCTACCTGCCTGAAGGACAATTGCGCCGTGAGCAATACGATACCATCCGTATTCTCAAAAAAGCAAATAATTCACTTGCGGAGGAAATTAGCCGCCTTCAGGAATTGGTTACAACTCCACCAGTAACGGTACCGAGTTTCACAACAGTTATCCTTATTGTCCCCGGTTTCCCTGGTTCCTCAAACTTGGCGCGCCTATCATATATGGCTGTATCAAAATCCAGACAGCTAGTTCGACCACATCTACCCTTGCGACGATCGCCTCGGACATCTTCCAGCAGTCAGACAAGTAAAGCCAGTCCGGCTCTCTCCACACAGTCACCCAGCACCGTAGTGGTGCCCGCAGATGCTTATCTGGAATCATCTGTCTCGAACGCTTCTGTCGGTCCCACTCTACAGTCCTCTGGTCCTCTTTCCACGGGCGAGTCCATGGAACCGGCCACCGGTCCTTCCATAACGACACCAAGCTCTCTACCTGGCATTGGTACACTACTTGATACATGGACCGCAGCCTCCTCAACATTGGATCTATCACACATCTCCGCTTACAGCGTGTGGCAGTTTGATACTGCCACCACTTTTGTTCCAGTTTTCCCAGGAATTACTCCTTAATCTACGCCTTCCTCTCCTCTTCTTCCCTGCGCCACTTGTCAACGAAGAGCATCTGGCATGGTCGTGAGATTCCGTGCCATGAACAGTGCCTTTCCTCATCTCTCGAACTCTTCTCACACGACTTTGAGGAACCCGCTCCTCACTATGTTCGCTTCATCTTCCGCACACCCACTGGCTTTGGCATTTACTCCGGTTTACAAGATCCAGTTTCTCACCAGACTCTTTCTCATTGTTACGGTACCAACACTTTCATCTAACTACATGATTATTTCTTCAACTATCGTCAACTATGGTCTGAACCTCCGGTCCTTCCGAACCGTGGCACCACAAGTCGGCTCCATGAATTTTCTGCAACAAGTACTCATCTGGGCACTCCTAGTTGTCATTGCCTTGAAGATCTCATCCTAGACCCTCCAGATTAGCCTGTCGTTCAGCTCGTCCTAGACCCTCCCAGCGTCACCACCTTTGAGGTAATGTGTTTTTGACATTTTTACTATGTACTAAACTCATAATCTCAGACCCCGAATGCAACCGACCAGACGGTTTCTCATCACAGTTATCCTGTTCTATGTTTCCATCACCTCCGATATACCGACGGTTCCACAACATCGCGGATTCTCGTTAACCTTGGTCCTTCATTGACAAAATCTGCTAAGTAAATAACAGGTAATGTATATTTTAATTAGGCAATAAAAACAATCTTAGTTTAGATTGTTCAAGATTTAGTTTTTACCAGTTGGACCGCGATTCAGATAACATTTTTTTTACCTGCGATGATTTAAGGCACCTGCACGTGCCTGTAAACCAAAGAATAGACTTTGTGTGACCTTATTAAGATTAGTTAGGCCTACTCGTTTCGTATTGGACGGGAGAGGTGTTGTGAAAACTCGTGGTTGGTGTATTGTTGAACTGGAGTATCGATGGTCTCTGGCCATCAACTGAAAGATGTGACGAGCTTGCTTTTAGATATATCTTTAAATGACAAGTTTCAAAATTTGATTTCTGATATATCCTGTATTTCATTTTTGATGAAAAGTCCAGCGCCATTTTTCTTGATCCGCCACATCAAGTACGGCCCCAAAGTTTATTTACTTACCATTAGTCAATCCCTAAGATAAAAATCCGTTTTAAGATGTGGCGTCTACAAGATTTTCTGTTGAGTATTGAAGATTTTATTTACTGCGGCACGGACATAGTATATGATCCTTTGTGTGCCTGCAGTAACCATGACGTTTCATTGTTTCTGGTTGTGACGACACAGTTTTTGTGTCAATGCTGTCACGTGACCCGTAATTCGTCTACTAGGCCAGACGTCGTTCTGCGTGATTCACGTGATCGCGTGAAGACGACGGAAGTGATGTTGTAGTATTACTACGCCAAAATTCGCGACGGCAGTGTGCGGACACATGACTGCGCCTGGTTGTTATAAGGCAGGCAAGTTGTTGCTTTAAATTACTGTGATTAATTTTTCTGAATTGTGATTAGAATGGTCAACGGTATCGAGCTAATGGTGTCGCATGGTTTTAGCTATGGAAGAGCAATGTCCCCAAAACCCCTCAATTTTAGTGACTTGCAAACTCACGTATACAAATAAAGAATTGAAATTTTGTACCAAATTTCAAATGAATTTGATAACGGCTTCAAACGTCTTTGTGTAGACAGACATCGGTACGAATGAGTAATGCCTTCGCACCGCTTCGCACTATGCGCCACTAAAAAGTAGTTTTGGTTGCCTTCGAAAATCTCAATTACCTGTTTTTTATGCACTCTCTTGAGTTTTCAGTGCTTATTCCAGAGAAAGAAAGAAAGTTGGCTTCCCTGCCAGTCCCGTAGGTTTCCCACTGCGCATGCGCGGACGCAGTCCTCCCTATATAAACGCTGGCGCAGCTTCGATCCCCATCTATTTTTCTCTGCCACGCCACGCGATGCGGCTGCTCTTTTAGCTCCTCGTCCGATTTACGTTTCTCGTTCCGCCGTTCCTCTATACCACCTTTCCGCTGTTGCTAGCTACCGCCGTCCCTTGATACTGCCGTTCCTCTTGGCTCCTGCCCAAGGCGGCTCATGTCATCATTGCGTTTGAGCGGTACGCGGATCAGTTCAGGTGGGCGGCAACCCTCGTCTTTCTCATTGCTTCTGCGCAGCCTTCCTGAGTTGGGCTGTTTCACTCCTGTCGGCTTTCGCATTTCTTCCTTCCAGCATTGAATGCTGTTGGTTTCTTCGTAGGGGTATGATATTTCTCCGCCCCGCCACCATCTGCGCATCCTACTGCGCAGCCCTCTTTTTTCAGGTATATATTCCGACGATGCCGCTCGCTCGTCCTTCTTCTGCCTTCGACCTACGCAGCTGTGCTATCCACTGCTCCTCAACAGTCCACTCCTCGTGTCCACAACCTACGTTCCTTTGGGATGTTACCCTGTGGCCTGTCATGGCCTGGGTTGGTTTTGTGTACTCTTCACACGTTCATTCCGGCCTCCACGTTCCTCGATGCCACCAGCCACGTCCCAGCTTACGTGATTCAATCTGCTGTTCCTCACCTTGATATAGGATTCAGCCCTGTTCATAGAAGTTTGGCTGCGTTCTCTAAGGAACGCTTTCCCATTCCTCATGTTGCCCCTCGATCCCCTGCTCGACGGCCCCCGGGGGGGGGGGGGGACTTGCTTCCACTAGTAACAGCAGCACCACGTTCCTCACCACTCTTCCTTCCCCTTACTAGACCTCCGTAAAGAGGAGACAGGGCAGAACACTTCCCACCACATTAGGTTTTCTTCTTCCCTCAGAAACACCAGCATTTATTAATGCTCTCCTGACACGACGAACGCTCCGTTCCGCTGCATTCCTTGATTCACGTTCCGCATCCTACGATACCATCAGTCCGATGCCGCAAGCTACGGGAACCCTTGGGGATGGTTCCGTATCCCACACCCCTCGTTCCACATCCCCTTCACAGGTTCCACCGGTTACGGATACCGTGGATATCTTCAACCTCACAACGAAACAAGACTCTGGACCAACCGATTCCGCCTCCATATCCCCTTCTTTCGGGCCATCATTTCTTCATGCCTTGCGACAACGCAGCCACATTCCCGAGAACTTGTAGCCAGCCTTCTCTGGTACGATACCTGCGTTCCCTCTCCAAAGGACTCTCATGCACTAAGGAACGCTACGCCTGCCTCAAACTCCAACTCAAGGCCCGGAGAGTTGCTGCCAAGATTGACCTTCTCCGCTGGTCCGCAACTTACTCCTCTTGGTCTGACTCCACATTCCTCCCAGCCTTTTGGTAGCTAAACGTTCCGCTACCCAGGGGACCGACGAACCACCCACCTCATCTCAAGCTCATTCTTATAACCCTTACCAGCAAGGCGTCCGCTTTAACGGTCCTCTCTACATTAGACGACGGTGGAAATTTACTCCTTGCTCTACATCTTTCGGAATTACTGACCATTCCGCCCTCCATCGAATGTAAAAAAAAAAAAGACATACAACAAAAGAAGAACAAAAGTGAGAAGAATACGACACATACACACCACAAGACTTCCACATGTTCTAACAAAGACCTCGGCTTTCTCCTACGTTCCGTCCCTTTAGAGTCACGAGACCTGTGTTCCCTCCGTCACCCTACTTAAAAAAAAAAAAGCCACACAACGTTCCGTTCCTGGTGTCCCATTCCTCATCAAGACACGGCGTACTCAAGTTCCGCAGATCCACCCTACATCCTGCCTCCTATTGCTCCTAGTCAATGGGCCTGCCGAGGTTTTCGAATTACCAACGAACAGGAACACACTATATCTTTCTTCCTAGTGCAGCCACCATGGTGGTTACTCCTGCGTTCCTCTCTCCTCTTGTTCCTCGTCCCTACAATCCTGTACACAAGTTTTGCGTTCCTGCGTTCTTTGCTACATCTTTCAGGCCATCTTTGGTGCCGTTCCGATGTTCCGCTGGTTTTACAGCTATTGAGAATCGGCATCAGGGCTTGATGTTCTGCCCATTGCTGCTTGTCAACCACACCTACTGTCTGCCTGCCCCTGCAGGCAGCAGTATATCTCGCCAAAATCTATAGTTCTAGTCATTCCTCGTTCCTGCGTTCTTCTGTACGCATTCCGCGTTCCTACGTTCCTGAGTTCCAAACTGCCAATTCGGGACGTCTCTAGTAGCCATCCCTTCGACGGCATCAATATTGCTAACAACACATACAGGTCGTACAAGCGATCCTTTCTATCCAACAGAAGGTTGCGCTGGCCCCGCAGGCCTCGATTCCTGGACCTCGATCCCACCAAGAATATGCCTCGAGAAACCAATGGTTCCCTCCACAACCGCTTCGCCAGTCTCGCCCTTCGCATCCCTCAAACCAGGGGACATCACCATGTTCCTAGGTATACACCTCCTGCCGTTCCGGTACACCTCTCTGCCACATGACTTGAAATCCAAGTCCTTTTTACTTGAAACTCAACTTATCAAAAATACACCCGGATTTTTTAGCTGCAACTCGCCAGCTTGCTTACTTCACCGCCTCCGAGCCTCTTTCTCCATCCCATCCCTCATTCTCCAACCCTCTGGTTCCCTCTGCTAACATGAGGGCCCAAGTCCTTCCCAACATCCTAGTTCCGCTTCACCAGCAGCCATGTTTTTTTGTCCCACTTCTGGAACCTGCATCACAGCGTTTCCCCCTTCGGAACGATCACAGTTTTCTCTTCAATCCACTACCCTCTGCACACGTCTCTGCGCAACCTCCATCATGTATAAGTTCGCACGATGCAACCTGTCTCATCTTTCTTCCTCAACTCGCATCCAACGGCGTTGTACCGTTCCCGACCACCCCGGCCCTACATCCCACAGTTGAATTTTGCACCTTCAGCTGCATTACTGTCAGTAACAGGACAAACCAGGAACGGAATCAGCACGTTCCTTTCCCTGCCGAGCGCTGATCCGCTTCTCCCTGTCCTCCTCTGGAGACATGCCTTCATCTAATACTAAATGCAGATTCTGTCTGCCTCACCGTTCCCTAGCCTGACCCTCATCATGCTCTTTGAATAATGTCTTCATCGTCCGAACGGAAGCTGACACTTCTCCATCTCGGACTCCGCCTTCCTTGCACCAACGTTCCTTGTGATCCTCCAACAGGTCGGTCCTAAGGAGAGCAATTCCTGGCTGTCGTGCTTCCTGCTCCTATGATATTTTCGCCTTTCAAACGTGTCGTTTCTGGCCATGTATTGACAACAACTTTCCATCCTTAAACTTCACGGAAGGACCCAAGAACCACGTTGACTAATCCTGGTTCCGGGTCACCCTTCCTGTTGAGAAGTGGAGAAGAGACCATGTGAATACAGTGGGCTGTGGCCGTAGCCAACTGCCGGTTTTAAATTACACTTGAGATGACTTGACGAGGTAAAATAGTGGTGAAGTACGTTGCCTGAAGAAGGTAGTCGGCTGTTTATAACGTCTGCTGTTTATAATATTTACCGAAAATTTGCGATGTATTGACGTGGGAAAATATCTTTTAACTTGAAATTATTCGTTTTGTTTGGTTATATGTCTTCAATCTTTCAAGATAGTAGCTTCAATATTTTCATAACGTATATTTTAACTGGGTACGGCGGATGTTAATGTTGTTGAATCTTACCGTTGAATCTTGTTGTTGAATCTTAATTTTTATTCTAACAAATTTTAAAGGCATCCTGAAATACCAGGGGGGGGGGGGGGGCGAGATGAAACTATCGAGAAATGACAGGAATTACTAGAAAAGAAAAATTTCTATTGTTTGAAACAGTGGTGTGGTAATATCACGTGTAAAAAAAAGAAGAAATAGTATTGCCAAAAATGAAAGTGGGTTTGCAAATTTGGGTGATCAAGTTTACTAGCGCAGCCTTTTGCACAAGTGGCGCGAAGCTGTAACCATTTATATGGTGCAGTGAGTAGTAACAGAACAGCTTTTTCCCTCCAAATTTTTTTTCATGTTATCGTGATATATTTTCTGCCAATGTGTAGTACGGTAATCGAAATTTTCGATTCTGACCCTGCTTATTCGGATCAATGATTGTTTTATGAGATGATGTTTTTGTATTTTCAGGCTGCCTGCCACGTATGTACAAATGCTCTCTACTTCATCTCAGAATGGACCATTGGTTCACGATGATTTGGGGGAGAGTGAGCTGACTATGGATGAATTAGATCTGCATGCTGCATCCACAATCAATATCCCCATGAATCTGAAGTCTGAACCAACAGTTTCCATTACTATGGAAGATATAGGTGAACCTCAGGTACGGTTTGTTTCTTATCTTCCCAGTTGTGCTACACTAGAGTTTAGTATTTTTGGTTAATAGTTAGGGCTTTCTTGAAAACCTGGAAAGTGTTTGATTTTGGGCATGTTACTTGAACAATGTTTGAATAATGGCATATGACCCAAAACATATTTTGGAACGTAACCTGAAAAGTGCCTGAGTTTTGTTTTTTGGGAGTCTGCTGATTTACTTTCAGATTACTAAACCTTGGTTGGTAACTAGTAAGGTATCTGAAATGCACTTACCAATGTCACTATCATGAATAAAAAATTTTCACAACAATTTCCGTCATCAATAAATGCATGTTGTATTGAAAAAATCAGCAAATGCCGTTTACAGTGGTAAAAGGCAGACATCAAAATCGCACACAATACACAAAACCAAAAAGAAGACCATAAAAAATTCCAAGTTCCTTTAAATTTCCAGTGGTTAATGGCCACCTTCTTCAGAAAGAACACTTTCACAAAACGGGAAGCACTCGACTTTGAAATTCTAGCACGTGGTCCTCACCTCACGTGCGCGAATTTCAAAATGAAGTAGAGTGTCTCCTATGTTGTGAAAGTGTTCTTTCTGAAGAAGGTGGCCGTCAGCCCCGAAAATTTAGAGTTACTTAGGAGTTTTGTGTTCTTCTTTGTGGTTTTTGTGTATTGTGTACGATTTTGGTGTTGCAATGAAGTTGCTTAGTTCTGTATCGATGGGTTTCTTTTTTTCTGGGGGGGGGGGGGAGGGAAAGAAGGGCTGAAGGGTTGAGACTTCCATGCAGGCCAACTAACAGATTCAAGTTTAAGGCTTAATTCTTAGTTTGTGTAAACCACATAGCTAGGGGACTGCTAAGGGGATATGCAGCGAACGCGTACATATTAGGCACTGGCGTCAATAGTTAGTTGCGCCAGCCATATTGACAGTTCCAGAGTTGACCTGTTATGACTGACTCCAAACACCAACTCAGGAATCCTCGTTCCAGCACTCCTTTTTTACACGCCAGAAAAAAGGGTTCCTACGAGGGCTTACACAATCGATAACGTGCCGTGCTCACAAAGCAAATTTAGCAGGTGTTGGCAGCTATCGGACAAGTGCTTTGTCACTTTTTATGTAAGTGGGCATTAGAGACTTTTGTGGCTTGATGCGGGCTCCTTGAAAGAGATTGTGTGTCGTGCTTTCACCTGAAAAATCACGTCCACACTCCAGGTTTATGCCCCGGTCTCGTAGTTAAGCCCAGTCCAACCGTGATCATTTCTGCTCTCAGCCACTCGGTACCTACGGCAAACTGATTTCAGGTTGAGGCTGTCTATGCCTCCACAGGTCCACATCTGGTTCTTACTCTACGTGTTGTCGTCAATTGATATGACCACCGCATGTTCTTCTACCCACTCGTTCAGTGTTGGCTCGTGGATTGTGAAAACGAAGATGCCATGACGTCATGCCAGCTCCAACAGTTCTTTTTTTTACGTCTGTTGGAGACTGATGGGGTGGAGTGTAATAGCCGATGCTGGCTCCTGTATTAGTTTTGTCCAGTACTGGGTTGAGATTCGACATTTCACCCAATTCGATTTTCTGTCCTTAAACAGTTTTGTATCTGTTGTATAACCTTGTCTCGGAATTCATTCGGCGATGGGCATGCCTCTGCCCACTTTCGGAAATCAGTGAAAATGGGCTCTGTTTCCTGCTCATTTTCTAAATTTGACCGTGTTTACCTTGGTGGTGCCTACGGATGGCACGATAATCGATAATTCTATAATATCGCAATAAATATTTTCGTCGATTATCGTATAACATTTTTTCTGATGTATCGAATTATGGTGCAAACCTCGATGCTTAAATTGTCGTTTCTCGGAAACGGTAATAGCTAGAAACAAGCGGTTTGCAGCATTGCAAGGGCTCTCCAACCAATTGTGAAATGCTGTTGCTAGCCACTTTTAGCCGAATGGAGAGTTAGTTTAATACAAACAATAGTTAAACAGAAAGTAGCAGCACAACTGCTAAAGTGTACCTACATGGTGAAGAAGTTATAGGCAATGGCAAGTGCATTTTCATGTCTACTTGCCAAGTGGGCGTGCAACACAATTCACTTCGTGAAGGTTGCACTGTAATCAACAAAATTAAAATAGTTATTCCAGCTAACAAATTTGTTTTATTGAGATATGATTGATTATCGCGATAATTTTAAAAGCTTTATCGGGATAAAAAATGTTTGTATCGTGCCACCCCTAGATCATCTCCCAATCCCTGAACTGGGAAAGTAGTTATACTGTCCTCAATTCGTGCTCTTTTGCGCAGGCCCAATAGGTTTTAAGGTGTGTGCTACTTCAGGTGGTTTCTCAGTATGCTTGTCTGTCATTTTGCTTGTCACCACAACCGTTCAACAAGTTTGGAATAAAAAAAAGTTCACCCACACAACCTGTTACTTCTGGCAATGCTGGGACTTGTTAACCAGATCTAAGCTTGGGATATGACTGTTTTGGCTCTTTTTCCTGTGTGGAAGTGTTCTTTCAATTTGAAGAACTGGGAATTTCCCAAATTTACTTCACTTCTACCGTGAAACTATTATTATTTTGTTCAGTTTCCTAGTTCCTAAGTTTTCTCATTTCAAAGCTTTAAATAGTTCAGGTACTCGTTACCGGCTTTGAAACTTCAACACGAAAATAACCGTGGCTTTCAATTTGTGGCTGATCGGATCGGATTCTGTTCGGCAGAAAAAAATGCTGATTCGGCAGAAAAAATGCTGATCAGTACAGCCTTAGTATTTGCAACAAACGGATACTGAATTTTTTTTCTTTTATTTGTAGATTATACACACGGCTCAAGGCGATATTCAAGTGGTGCATGCCACTCCTGAACAGATAGCACAGTTTCAGCAGAGCGGTCACATACAGATTTTAGCGGAAGAGATGCCAATCATCGAAGCCTCGGACTGCCTTAAAGATGATGAGTCTCCCTGACAGGCAGACATTGGCATTGCCGACATATTGTACAAAGTTCTTTTTCAGAAAAGTGAGTGCGTTTCTGCAAGTGTTCACGAAGTTTCAGATGTTTTAAATAAATAGACATAAATCACTGTAAAGAGTATAAGGGGAAATTGGAAATGAGCCATCAGCAAAAATCATACAGTAGATATAATGTGGTGCAGTACAGTAAGCCTCCTTTATGCATTTAGGTGTCATTCAAGTGATTTGACCCAGATTGAACCAGCGAATCACTCCATCACCAGCTTTCACTACCAAATAGACTTTACCGATGTGCCCACTTCTCTACCGGCATAAAGATAACTCACTGAACCCATTATTAAAAGCACAACCTTGACTATAACACTCCATTCGACCGAAATGACTGTGACCAATTTTAGTTTGAACCAAGCCGAATTGCAAAAGAAGGATTGAGTATCGGTCGAGTATGAGTATTTGGTAAACACACTTATTTTTCAAGTGTCTTATTTATTTGGTAGTGTAATAATAGCGAAAATGCTGCTTAACGAACTGTGGGTCAACGTGTACAACTGGTTTTTCAGTTTTTATGATATAACGTTAAAATGTCTTGAGCTAGTGGATTTTAATTTACACCACTGGCAAGCTCTTGTTGAGACGATGAATTTGGTATATTTGAACGTAAAAAATTGGGGAAGTTATCGATTTTCACCGGATTCAAGTTTTCCGAGTATGGATGCAAGTGACGAGCCGTGTTCGAGTACACATTACATACTCGGCTCGGCTGGAATTCTTCGAGTATTCAAATCCCTAATGACCAAGCACATTCGGTCAAATGGAGTCCTGGTCAGTTAACCTTTATGCCAGTGGACAAGTGGTCACATCGGTAAAGGCGATATGGTAATGTTCTGTTGATGGACTGATTCGCCGGTTCGAACCTGGGTCGCATGACTTGAATGAAATATATGTGCGTAAAGGTGACTTAAATGTACTACGTTATTTCTAGTGTATGATTTTCACTGATTCTTACTTCCAATTTATAAGATGTTTTTAAGCTGTTGTGCGGCTTATGTTTATGCAGTTGTGTGTAACTGCAGATATGCCAGCAGAAAGAAAAATCTACTAGGGGATGTCAAGGCCATCACGTACACTTACTACAGGGCTCACCTTTGTGATGCACTGGACTTTTTTTGTACTTGTGTTCTATCTTTAAATCTAGCTAAGACAAATAAAAATATTAGGCCTGCCGTGCACTCTGAAACATTAGGGTCCACGACCATGGCTTATGAGTTTATTTATCCCATTGTCTCATTTTTCCTGCATGGCGGCATTCGGGAAAGCGTTTTTAATCTTGTGTCAACGTGCATAAATTACAGTTTAGAGGTTTGATAGTAGTTGTAAACATAACCACTACCTCTCATTGATTCAGGAGCAAGTTGTTTTGCTACAAATTCAAGCTTTTAGTTGATCATTCATAGAA
The DNA here is from genome assembly GCA_023313725.1 of Lithobius niger. NCBI lineage: Eukaryota > Metazoa > Arthropoda > Chilopoda > Lithobiomorpha > Lithobiidae > Lithobius > Lithobius niger. Next base: position 46,181 of record JAHWFP010196704.1, read on the forward strand.
CTCACAAATGTATTTCTCGTAACAACTACAGTAGACGGATTAAGAAGCAAGTTGTCTTGTAACGACTACCGTTGACGGATTAAGAAGCAAGTTCCCGTGCAACAAATTAAAACTTTTTCAGTTGGTCTCTTATACAACACATAAATGTATTTCTTGAAATGTTAGTCCGCGTAACGTCTACTTCTGTGTGATCGGCTTTTTTTTTTTTAAACTACAGTAGAACCTTGATTAACCAAACTAATTGGGACCGAAGGGTGTTCGGAAAATCGTAAATTCGGATAATCCAATTCGTATGTAAAATAAATTTTAGTGTTTGAGGTTGAGTGTATAGGGCTAATGAAAAGAAAATTTTGAATAAAATGACTCCAGGAACATAAATAAGCAAAGTCAACGCTAATTAGAGTCAATTAGACTCGTATGCGAACGGTTTGTCTGTCTGTCTGTGTTCACGCTATAACATTTTAACGAATTATCGGATTTCTGCCAAATTTTGCACACATTCTATGGCACATTTCTAGGTCTAAGTTCGAAAATGGGTAGAATCCGTTGGGAAAATCCTCCACAAGAAATAATCAAAGATTTTTGTTCGCAGCAAACGTACGAGGTTCGTTATTTTTTCTTCAGCCGACTGACGTCATCCATCCACGACCAGTTACTGGGAACTATGTAGCCTTCGTCAGCGGCTGATGTCACCACCAACCGACCAATGACTGGCAACTTCCTCAACTTATGCTACAAATCACTGACGTAGGCAGGCGGCCTAATTGATCTCATTACGTACGAACAAGCTTGTATAGTCATGTCGGCACGCAAAATTAGCGTAGACTTGGGCTACTTGTTTGGACAATCGTTCATGACTTTAATGCTTAGTACTTTTTTTTTGGAGGGGGGGAGGAGAAATATTTAAATAACTCCTACTGTATGACATTTGTTTTTTTGTTTTTTATTTGTCAGGGAAGGGGAGGATGGGGGCAAATTCATAAAACTACTTTTGGGCAGTGACTGTGCTATCTAGATATTTCATCCTTATCAGTCGTGCGATGTGGCAACGCGCAGTCGGATAAACGAAATGTTCAAAACGCCGATACTATAAATGGTTTGGAGGCCTCCCGTAACATAAAACTGCCAAACGGTGCTGAATATTTTAATGTTGATTCAGTTCACTAGTGTTCTACTAATTAAACTTACAGTTTAAAATGAAACCGATAGACGAATCGAAGTAGGCTCGTCTTTAATTGAGAGGTGTGCGCCGCCATGCCATCCATCGCAGGTGATCAAAAGCTAGAAATTCAAGCGACCACTGGTTTTACGGTTGCATACGCGTCATGGAACCGCGGCCAAGAAATCATTTGGGTGTTAGGATTGTATTCTTAGGAGGGGTAATTATTCACACTTGTTAGACAATTAGTAGCCATACCGATCGCTGTATTCGCAAGAGGAAACAAATCGACTCTCACTATAATTGGTTTAAACAGGTTTATTCTATCTCTAAAAGACGGCACACTTCTGAATATTTTATAAAAATGGAAGTTAGATAATGAGGGTTCGGATAATCGATGTTCTACTGTAATGCCAAGCACGGAAAAAGACTAGTATACCGAACGATCGCACGCAATTTTGTGGGAATTATTTAGAACTGTCAAAATTGAGCACATAAATAATCGATTTAAACAAGTGCTGCTTTCACTCTGCGTTGATTTGAAAAATCTAAATCTAGCACAATTGGCGAAGCAGCGGAAACGGCTGAGGCGGTTCTACTTCTTTTACACCGTTGTCAGGCCGTCAGAAATCATTTCTGAAAACCACTTTCTTAAATTTTACTCGTCAATGTCTAATTTGCTGATTTAGGTTCGGTACAGCCTGTCAATTGCTTAGATTTCGTGTAGACAAACTCTTTACAGGAAATAAGTCAACTAGCATTGTGTTAAAACTGAAAGTTTAAATTTTTGGAAGATCACTTTGTCTCTTACAAATCGCTAACAATCTTTACTGGGCTTTCATAATATTATTGTTCATATTGTGGGTTTGTATTAACTTTGTTGTATTACTGCCAATCCATTAATTATAAAATGTAATTTGGAACACAGGCCCAAGTTAAGCGCAGTAACTTCTGGTACACCATACTATGCAGTTCATATAATAGCAAGTTAGAATAATATCAAAGCAAAATATTTGGAAAGTTGATTTTCACAGATCTTTTATCTCATATTAACCCTTTAAGGAGTATGAACGTATATATACGTTGGCAACAATGTGGCCAAATTAGAGTATCAACGTATGTATACGTGCGTGGTAGTGCGGGTCGAAAAATGCAATTTTCGGCCAAAATATCGACGAGAAATGCTGAAATTCGCTACGTGATATGTTGTGCATCGATTTCTCTAATTAAAATGTTGTTACCAATGTCTATAATTTCATAAAAAGCACTTTAGTTGAGTGTAGTCTCACTAAAAACTACATAAATGTTGCGTTCGTTCGTTTTTTCCGAAGTTAGAAGCAAAAAATTCGTTATTTTCGATCAGCGGCAGCGATCGGACCGTTTGACTGGGCGCCGCCATCTTGGATTCGTTGAAAAGCTGGAATTCCCGTGTATCCGGGCCTCTCAACATATTATTTAGATGGCCATTTGGCATTGGCCAATCAGACGGAATGTTAGATGCTGTTTCTGGCCGTCTCGAGCAACATTTCCAAAGCACTTGAAGATCGCGTTCTCTCATTAGCCAGTTGGTACCACGTGACCGATTTGGCGCATTCTCATTGGCTGACGAGCGATTTCACAATGGCCGCCGCCGCTCGCTACGGATTTCACGTGAGC
>JAHWFP010196791.1:0-15215 GCA_023313725.1 Lithobius niger
TTGTCAGAACAATTACGAAAGATCATTTTGATTCACAAACAATAGCTGTGCTAGTCTTTATTGTAGGCAACGTTTGTTAGCCAGTCTTTACAAAGGAGCTACGGCAATGTACGTGTGAGTTCAGTAGTAATTGTTATCCTGTTTTGTTGGGTTTAGGATTGTTCTCTTGTGACAACTTTTGATGAGAGGCCAGACAGGTTTAGTCTGTACAACTTTTTTCTAATATGTACAACGTTGGTATCAGCGAATAAATCCACCAGTCATGATAGTTTTTGTCCTCATTGTCCCAACATCATCGTTGATGTCCTCTCCTTCACAAAGTTAAATGATTTTAAAATTAAAAAAATGCACACTTTCAAAACTGGAGACACTTGCGTATCTGCTACTTTTCGACAATTTATAGGCACAATTAGGGTAGTTTTTAAACTCGTGCTAGGCTACATCCTTTGTTTACATCATCTGCTTTCAAGTCCGAAAACGAATACTAGCTTGCCTCCGGCATTTACTGGGCCGTTCTCCATCATCGTTCTCTTAAGTAATTACTAAGTTGTCATAATTTTTATTAAATCTATTTTGATATCTCGAGTATAAAATAACAGCCTGTTAAGTTTCTATAATTACTGTTAAAGATATGAGTACAAAACAATTTCCCACTAGTACTAAGACTAAGTTTTCATACTATTACTGTCAAAAGTTCTTAAGAGTAGCAAATAGCATACATAGCCAACATAATTACTGTTGAAGCTTTTTGAAGATACACCGTAGCCTACTACTACAGTACTCCTAAAATAATTTGTTTTAATTGTCAAGTTTTATTTTTATATGCGGTGTCCCACAACTTTTAAATAAAGTTTGCTTAAGTATTGAAAAAAAGTGTGATTTAAATCAAAAAAATCATTGATTTAAATCAAATAAATCGTTTTTTTTTTAATTTTTTGCAAAAAATCATGATTTTTTCCAACCCTGCTCTTAACTGATTCAACGTTATCTAGCATTTGAAAGATCACGTGATATCGCTGAAGGGCAATTATTTGTCTTTCAGCTAAATCCCTTCAAGCACTGCTGGCAGCAATGAAAACGTTGCCCAACAGTTGGACCTTTTGTTTAACCCCGACAAGACTGTGTGTATCTTCTTTAGACCAAAAGGCATGAAATGGAAAGCATTTATCCCCCCGAAGGTTTTCTTAAGTGGTAAATCCGTAAAACGTTGTCCAGCAGTTGGACCTTTTGTTTAACCCCGATAAGACGGTGTGTATCTTCTTTAGACCAAAAGGCCTGAAATGGAAAGCATTTGTCCCCCTGAAGGTTTTCTTAAGTCGTAAATCGGTGAAGCTTGTGCGCAGCTACCGCTACCTTGGGAACATCATTTCGGATGATTTACGTGATGATGCCGACATGCGCAGGCAATGCCGTGCAGTGTGTGTTGCTGACAATGGCTTGAAGGGTAAGTTTAGCTCGTGTGATAGGTTTGTAAAAAACGTCTTTTCAGGGCACATTACACAAACCTCTACACAATGCCTCTTTGAACAAACTCAAGAGTTGCATACAACAATGCTGCTAGACGGCTACATGGTCGACCACCATGGTACGGTGCAAGTAGGTTAATGGTTGAGAATAACCTCCCATCCTTTGGCGCTATCAGAAGAAAAGCTGTTTGGGGAACTCGTGTTCGGGTGTTGGCTTCTCCTAACCTTCTGGTGCAGGCAGTGACCAGATTTTCACTGTGCAAGGAGTACACCTTCAGTACGTGGCATGCAGCACTGTACGGTGATTCCTTGTAGTTTTTGTTGTGTCATTATTCATTGCCCGTTGGCTTTTTTATAATCTGTAAGTCGGCGTTTTTTGTACTCAAGCAAAGGTGCTGTGGTCCAAAAAAAAATGTGGGCCGAATTTTTGAAATAAAATAATAATAATAATATCCCTTATTTTTTAATTAAATCGTAGCCACATACTGAAAATAAAATTTGTACATTTCAGACTAACTAGCTATACCCTTGAAGCTATACATCATCCGATTTGCCAACTCGGCTACCTTGAGAAGAAAGCCAAAACATTTTAAAAATTCCTTGTAAAAGTGGATGCATTTTTGCATTACAAATATTTGCAGAGTTAGGCAATGCTCCCGCCATACGCTGGGACAGAGTCTTAAAATGCTAGATACTTCTCTAAATGCTGAATAATAAATGAGGGTAACCACAAGGGTAAGCAAGCATACTGTGTCTAGCATATAAGCTGTAGTTTTTTCGAAGTATTATTGTTCAAAAAAGCAACTTGCAGTTTATATGCAAACAGAGCTCCAACATGAAAGTTAGGGACCTGGAACTACTAACTACAACAGCGGGCCCCTCCATTCCCTGAATGAAATCGTAAACAGGTTATACACTATCTTATAATATTCATCTGCCATTAATCCCGTCGCCCTTGTTGTTTGTTGGGAATAAATAAAAATTTACAATGCGCACAAACCGACTACATTACTCCCAGTATTCAATTCAAAACTGACAATTACGAAAAGACAAATTTATTTTAGGCTATGCGCGCCCCTTGTGTGACCAGGCCTGAGTACTGCAGGTCCTAGTACTGTACACCATTTAAACCGTTTTTTCACCAGACTTCCAATGGCACAAATTACTAATCACCGTCAAAGAACACAAACAAACTTATGTACACTTTTGCCAAGGAAAAGAAAAGTGTATGTAAGTTTGTTTGTGATCTTTGATTCAAACTGATTCGGAGTTCAAGTGCCCTGTCACTAGCTACAACTATTCTGGAGTTATTTATTAAAAAAAAAAAAACATTTAGACCGTTAAACAAAGAAAAGTTTAAATGAAGCAAGCAGTCTACATTAAAGACTGGCCTTGTGAGGATACACAAAACACTAGTCTGAGAAAGAAAGAAAAGACTACTGCCCCGACTGGGACTCGAACCCAGGATATCCCGTTTACTAGCCGGGCGCTCTAACCACTGCGCTACTGGGGCGGGTACTGGCTACAGGCTCCAGCCGAGCTAAGTAGCTGTTCAATCTTTCTCAGTGGTGACCTAAAGATCACAAACAAACAAACAAGGAGGGAAAGCAACTTTGCTTCTTGGCCTCCACACTAGAAATAATGCAAGTAGTAAATAAAGAAAGAACTCACAAGGTAAAGGGTAAATGAAGCAAGCAGTCTGCATTAAAGACTGGCCTTGTGAGGATATACAAAACACTAGTCTGAGAAAGAAAGAAAAGACTACTGCCCCGACTGGGACTCGAACCCAGGATATCCCGTTTACTAGCCGGGCGCTCTAACCACTGCGCTACCGGGGCGGGTACTGGCTACAGGCTCCAGCCGAGCTAAGTAGCTGTTCAATCTTTCTCAAAGAAAAGTTTGTTTTCAGGCCCTCCCGCACTCATTTTTTTTTATGGGAAATAAAACGAAACGACGCGGCACAAAAAAAGCAGTTGCAGATCAAAATTGGTGCTTAGTGAAAAATGAAAATATAAAATTACCATTCTTGTCGTTAAGTAATTTTATGGACCATGGTAACTACATTTAGAGGCATTGTTCTTTATTTATAATTCCCGAAAATGTACGGAAATATAGGGCCAACAAATAAAAAAAAAAAAAAAAAAACTCCAAAATACCAGTGTTACCTGGTTGATTTTGGTTTCTATTGCATGTTAAAAATATACATTACCTTTTTTATAGCATTCTCCTTCTCAAAATGCTGTTCAATCTAGAGAAATTAAATCGAAGATGTCCTTCCGGTTCGCTACCTACTGCGCATCTTACTGCGCAGCTTCCATCATATAAAAGCCGAAGAGGAGCGGTAAGCTCATAACTTCGGACCTCTATTGTGCCCCAATGGCGACAAGAGGGGAGGAGGGCGGGACCAACATAATGTATATTTTCAACAGGCAATATAAACCAAAATCAACCAGGTAACACGGGTATTTTGGAGTTTCTAGTTGTCTTGAAAATATACATTACTTTTTTTTATAGCAATCCCATAGACTTTGTCAAGTCGGCGGGCACCTTTTGACTCAAGTTCCCTCAGGTAGCGACCGGTTCCCTTCACAGAAAATTCAGTGTGCAAAAGGGGTTAAAGTATACGTCGGGCAGCAACAAATGGCCCGTACTACGCTAAAGTCCTTCAGCTTGATGGGACATGTCCCGGAGATAATGGGACGTGAAGACAGTGGGATGTCTGCAGGAGGCAGCTTCCATTATTTCAGTGATAGGGATGTTGCTGGAATGGGCCCAGGATGTGGAAATTCCACTAAGTTCGTGGGCCGTTCCTCTTATGCCTTCAGAGACACAGTTTATGTCAAGTACTTCGTAGGCTTGGACAATGACACTTTTTAGCCGGGTGGCGACCATCCGGGTGGAAGTGGTGCCGACCTTATTAGCAAAAGGGAGAAAAAGTTGGGAGCGTCCTCGGCGGATGGGCTTGGATGCTTTGAGGTAAAACCGGTCAGGACAGGGCAAATGGTCCGTTCCTCTTCGTCCCCTAGGATGGTGGATAAAGACGAAATGATGAAAGAATGAGTCCTTTCATCGGGTTTTTGAGTTTTAGCACGGAACGATGCTCGTGGGGTCATCGTAACGCCAGCATAATCAGGCAGGAAGAAGCAGTCCTTTCTGTGGCAAAGAGGGCCTGTAGTTCGCTGCAACGGAGGCAGTCTGCTAGTGCTACGAGGAACACTGTTTTCCTTGTAAGGTGGCTGAGTTTAGCTGAGTGCATAGGTTCATAGGGTGGAGCCATGAGGGATGTGAGGACAATGGATAGGTCCCAATCCGGGTACTGTCTTGACATGCGAGGACGATCCAAATGGAAGGAATGAATTAAGAATGATATCCTATAATCTGTTAAGGAGGTTCGTGTTACCAGCCGCTTTAAAAAAGGCATTTAGGGCGGACCGGTATACTAGGATGGTGGAGCCCCCGAGTCCAATTTTTGAAGAGTGTAGTGAGGAATCGGAGTAGGTCATGCATAGGGGGATGGATTGGATCAACTTGTTCTGAGCTACACCAATGAAGCCATCGTTTCAAGTGACTGTCGTAAATCTTGTTGGTAGAGGATCGGACGGCTCGTGATGCGATGCGAGTGGCCTCGTCTTCAAGAATGCCAGATGCTCGGAGGAGCTGGATGGTAGTAGCCACCCGTGAAGTCGAAGTGCTTGGTGGTGGGTGGAGGACCGATCCTCCGTGTTGGGACAGGAGGTCCGGACGGCTCGGGAGACGACGGGGAGAGTCGATGAGGAGGCTGAGTGGTAGTGGAAACCCGGCTGCTACCGGCCAATTCGGTACGATCAAAAGGAATCATCCTTGAGCATTGGGATTTTGCATAACACGAGAGGGAGGAGGCGAGGGGGAGGGAACGCGTATACGTAGAGGTGATCCCAATTCAGTGTTAATGCTTCCACTGCCCAGGCATGAGGATCCGAGAAGAGGCTGACAAATAGGGGAAGTCTGACATTGCACCTCGTGGCAAAGAGGTCGACCATCGGGTGATCCCAGAGGAAGCAGATGGTTGAATGTCATGACCATTCGCCGGTCGGCGGATTGCGGCGAGAGAGGGAATCCGAGATCACATTCAAAGACCCTGGGATGTGAAGTGAAAGAAGGCAGACACGTAGTTGAATGCATAGTTGAAAGCTTTGAGAGGTGACATGATGGAAGGACAGAGAGTGAGTTCTGCCCCCTCTTCCCTGGAATGACATCCACTCCGGCCAAGTGCCAGAGATGGTTAGGTTGTCGATGTGAGCTCCCCAACCTGTTTAGGATGCATCCGTGAAAAGATGGACTTCTGGGAGAGGTTCGTGAAGAGGAACTGTGGCAATCAAATTGAGGACGTTCATCCACCATCGGAAGGTGTCCATGGGAAAGAAGGGACCTAGAGGCTGGGATGGCTAGGTTAGCGCAAGTTGAGGATCGCCCCAAAGACTGGAACGATAGTGGTTCCACCTGCCGTAAGGGACGAGGTCTGCGGAAGAGTCAATGGTTCCGACGGTGGATGCAAGATCTTGGAACGTATGAAGAGGCAGGCGGACAAAGGTATGGGCGGAGAGCAGGTGACTTTATATGCGTTCTAAGGATGGCATAACTGTTGCCTTCTTGAGGTCGAAGAATACTCCTAAGAACACGAAGGATTGACAGGTTGGAGACGAGACATTCCCAGCCCGAGGTGATGAAAAAGAGACACGACGTCGTTCAGATTGCTGGAGAGTGTAGTGGGGTTGGAATGCGGTAGGAGACAGTCGTCGAGAAAGGCATGTATACGAATGTCTTGTTGATGAAGGTAGGCGACGACGGGACGTATGACCATGGTGAAGATTCGTGGGGCGGCATTCAGTCCGAAGGGGAGACAGAGAAATTCGAACACTGTGCCGTCTAATAAGAAACGGAAGAGGTGGCAGACGGAATGCATGAAGCGGAATGTGAAGGTGTGCGGAGGCGGAGCAGAGTCAGGTGCTTTCATGGTCTTCCAGTCGTCCTTAGGTTGATCCGTCCTTAGGTTGAGCGGATCGTTGTCATAGATTCTGATGATTCTTGATAACGAGGCTTACAAGAAATATCTAGGTGAGGAGCCACTTTAGGGATCAATCCGCGGAACAAAGATTCAAGACTCATGAATAGGTTGGTTCCGCAGGAGGTAACGGGTCGAATCATGAAGGCTGGCTGCTGTGTTCAGAGCAATCTCTCGAAGAAGAAGCGTGGAGATAAAGAGGGCACGTGTAAAGCAGTTCATGGCATGGTATGTGGCAAAGCAGCTTTTCCTAAAAACTTGGTTGATAAGGAATGCTAGTTGGCGGGTATCCTCAGGAGGAGGATCGGTATAGAGTCTTTCACATAGTGAGTTGGCTGCTGTACTGAGGACGTCCGCTTGGGACGCTTAACGAAGACCCAGACGGAGGATGCGGTCGTTGTCACGTAGGACGTAAACAGGGACTGCCGCTCTTCTAGGAATATAGAGGGGGGATCCAAAATCTAGCTTTGCATCCGCGGTGAGAAATTCCGACTGAAGATATGTGTCGAAGTTCCTAGGATTGGCTGTCCCCTCACCAATGGGACGAAAGAAGTAGCTTTCACGACCCGGACGAGGAGGAGGTGGATCCTTATCTAATTCGAGAGGTGTTCCGTTACTGAGGACGACACCGCCAGTCCTAAGTAGTGTGGTGAGGAGCGTAATTGACTGTCCTAGTAGGTAGTAACGGTGGTTGATGTGGAAGTTGATCACGTAGGCCAAAGCCGAAACCAGTAGCAAGGCCTCTGTTCTAAGATACTGGATCGGAGGCAGAGGATGGCTTGTATAAAAAAAAACAATCCTGAACGATCCTCTCGACTGTCTGCAGTAACTCTGGTAGTGGTATCTCATAAGGATCAGGGTCTCCTTGGAACAGTGGGTCAGGTTGATCCGATAGGGATGGGTCCGGAGAATAATAGGAGTCTAAGTCCTTGTCCGTAGGAGGGACCGGATGAGGCAACTGAGCGGACGGGATAGGATGGGATGGATCGTCCGGGACGGTAGAAGGCCCAGCATCGTCAAGGGAAGGCTTGTGACGCTTAGGAATGGAAGCAAGCCAGGTTGAAGTGTAATCAGAGACTGGTGCTTTTCGTTTAAAAGTTTGGAGTGAGGAGTCCATGAGGGTATGCACTTGGGACGGAGTAAGTGGTTCACTGATCCGCTGAGTGGCGGAATGTCCAGTTACCGAAGGACGGGATGAGTGTGAGGACAAATCGAGAGGAGTGAGTTGCGGACCCACGGAGGAGGCCAACTTGGCAGCAACCTTCCGGGCTTTAAGCTGAAGCTTGAGGCAAGCATAGCGTTCCTTGGTACGAGAGAGTTCATCAGCAAGATATCACAAGTCTCGTGCAAGCGGAGGCTGACTGCAGGGGATCGGGGACATGGCAGCAGTGTCACAAGGCATCGGAGCGGACGGCTCGGAAAGGAGAGGATTGGGCGGCGGACGAGGCTGCTCCAAAGAATCCTGGTTCGCAGTAGGTTCGAGAATTTCAACGTTATCCGCAACCAGTGGGACCAGAGGGGATGCGGAACAAGGAGTGCGGGATGAGGAGCCATTCCTTGGCGTCCCCTTGGCACGAGGCATGAGGACGGGTTACCGAGGATAGGATAAGACGCGGCGGATGGCGAAGTGAACAGCGTGGTGGCGTAGAGAAGAAAAGGTGAGCTTTCCGCTCCACTTCGGCTTTTATATGATGGAGGTTGCGCAGTAAGATGCGCAGTAGGTAGCGAACCGGATGGACATCTTCGATTTAATTTCTCTAGATTGAACAGCATTTTGAGAAAGAGAACGCTATAAAAAAGGTAATGTATATTTTCAAGGCAACTAGAAAATAAAATTTCACCCGCTCGCCGATATTTGTAGTATTGGTCTCGGCAACTTTAATATCGATAACTCGGGAACCGTTGGAGATTCGACATTAGAGATTCGCGGCGTTTTGGTTAGGAATCACTAAGTATCTTCCTAGCTATATTTTAACAGTTGGTTCATTTTAATAATTATTGTGCTTTTGAAGAAAATATACCACTAATAAAAAAAAAATTGGGAATTAAATTTTTGATATCGGTACGGGCAACATTTTTTAAAACTGGATCGGGACCGGCACCAGGTCGGTAAAGTTGGTATCGGTGCAGCATTAATTGTTACGCCATAATGGGCTCATCTGTTGACTGACAGTATTAACATTTTCAAATCTTTACATCTGTCAATACAGACAAAAAAATCATGGCTTCTGTTTTGAAAGTTCACAACATTAGGAACAAAATGACGGTGACGATTGACACACATTTTCAAAAGTCATTTTGAAAATAAGTGACAATCGTCATTGTCGTTCCATTCCTAATGTCAGTATAGTATACAGAAAATGGTTTGCATTAGGGATCGACCGGAGCCAAAATTTACCGGTGCTGCCGGTGCCGGTCCTTGGAGCTTTTGGCACCTGCCGGTACCGGTACCGGTGCCGGTTCCAAAATAAAAATGACCGTATGGAACCATGATTTATTGTAAAAAAAAAAAAAGCTAACAGATTAAAGATAAGGAGAGCTGTTGCCATTTGTCAGCATTGTAGTAATCTTCTTAAACTGATTTGCATACCTCTGAAAACTGGTCTGATCAGTATCAGTACTTGTGACTACCTAATGTAAGCACAGATAAAAAAAAATGTTGGGCGTATTTATTGAAGTATCATACTCGCACTAAATTTCAAATCAACTGTCAAATTGGAGAGGGCTCCAGGACCACCCCACCCACCAAAAATACCTATATCCTATTAATTCAAAATATGGTCAAGGGCAATGAACAAGTATAATCCCCCCTCCTCCATAATTCATAACATTTCCAAACGTCACACAACTTACGAACGAATGGTTTAAAACCACCCCCAATCATCAATATTTCTGGCCCACTACCAACACAGAAAAAGGCTTAGATTAAGTGATTAAGTTTCCATTTCATATTCTTGAATTTCCATGAATTAACTTTTAAAAATAAATATCTATGATTGGCAGCTCCTAAAACTCGTTCAGACACGTTTGAAACTAGCTTAAACTCAAAGTTGCTTGGATAATAAACGATGGCAAAGGAAAAACGGATGTTGACAAATGGCTCTTAAAGTTGGTAACTGAAAGGTGCACCTACTACCAGTAATATGCAGGCTAGAGTTTGATGCCTATAAATACACAATAAGAGTAAATATATATTGTTACACTAACAAAGTAACTATTTGAACTCTCTGTAATAAATATTTAAAGAAAAACAATTTAATTTATATTTACAATTTTTTTTTCTTTTATGGCCTATTATCGGTTACTTTTTCCCAGTTGTCAGCGGTTAGAGCACCCTACCGATATCTGCTAGAGCCAGGCAAGCACAGCAGTGAATAATTAAAACTTTCATTTTTGTGTCTTAAATTAATTATAATTTTTATAATTTTATAAATACAATGAATTTTTAAAAAAAATTTAAGATCATCAACCCCAGCATCACTATGCTGGATTTTTGATTTGCACATTTTTACTGCTGACCGGTGATGACCCTTGTTCCTGAGCTCCAAAACATAGTATTCTAGCAACGGATGGTGCAGTCAAGTTACGCTACTAACGTTTTACAGTCATCCGAATTATTTAAATAACTAAAGGTAAATAAGATAGTAAATAAAAGTTCTTTAAGTACTTGAATAAAGGTTTATGTATTTGAATAAATAACTAATAGAAGCACATCGTTAAGAATTGATCAAATTTTGGCCGGTGCTAGTACCGACTCGATTGTAGACGTTGGCACCTGTACCGGTGCCGGTACCGCTAGTACCGGCCGGTACTCAGCTCCGGTACCGGCTCCGGTCGATCCCTAGTTTGCATGCACTTTTTTTTTTGATAAAGTCTCTTACTTGGGTCAGCTTGTCTACGAGCACGGTTAATTCGCAAGACAATAAAGTGTACATATCACAAACTTTACAGCACACTACAGTAGAACCTCCATTATCCAAACTTCCATTCTTAGAATATATTCAGGAATTAGCCGTTTTTTAGAGAAGGAATAAGCATTGACTTTGCTTTGTTTCTGTTCTTCAGTCGTTTCATGTAACATTTTCTTTCCAGTAGTTATATACACTCAACCATAATTCACAAACACTAACACTGAGTAAAGAAAAATGTTTTCCTCTTTTATTTTACATGTCAATTGGATTATCCAAATTTTCGATTATCCGAACACCTTTCGGTCCCAGTTAGTTCGAATAATCGAGGTTCTACCATACTTTCAAACTTATAATAACTAAGGCTGCACCAATACCGATACTGGATCGGATGCCGATATTAGAGGTATCGGATCGGTGTCGGCAACTTTCGCAGAAATATCGATAACTCTGGAACCGTTCGAGATTATGACATGCGGTTCGCAGTGTTTTACTCAGGAAATATTCCTAGATATGTTTAAACTGTGGGTTACTATTTAAATTTTTTTTTATTTTAATAATTATTGGACTTTTGCAGTAAACTACACCTTTTATGAAAAATTTGGGATACAATTTTGGATATCGGTAACAGTATCGGTATAGGCAAAATCTTGAAAACCGGTTCAGTATCGGTATCGGATCGGTAAAGTTGGTATCGGTGCAGCCTTAATAACAACCAATAAGGCGGTATCTGAACGCCTTTGAACCTCTAACTTTCATTCTTGATTCATGAACACATTCTTAGCAAATGCTTTCGCAGTAGTTCACCCTTCTGCAAAAAAAGGGGGGAGGGGGTGAGGGGACTGCCCCATTAAGGATGTTTTAGCTTTTACAATTACCTTTAGGATGCATTACGGTTAGTCCATGAGATTTGGCCCAATCCGTGACAAATATAAGTGGCGATTCAGCATGGCAACACATCACCTGGGGCTGGTGATCCACAACACTATGGTCATCAATTTGAACAATAAAGAAATACGGACTCAGAATCTGAGTAACAGTCGCAGGGTAAATCTGAACCAGTGTTGTTGGGTGCACTGCTTCCAGTTTCATTCCTTCTTTGAAACCATGAGGTTGTAAATTTTCTTGGTTCTAAAATTAAAAACAGATAAAATGCATTACGTTATTACAATATTGCAGCACACTAAACACAAGGTGGTGTGCTGCACCACAAAACCAATATTGGTGTCAAACATCTTGAAGCACAAATTAACCCATTTCATGGCACAGAATAAAAATAACAACGTGGAACTAACATAGAAAGTTGATGGGTCGAGCAGAGCCCCATCTGACAAAAAGATAACCCATGTGGGAACATATCTGCTAACTCGCTATCAATGAGAAAGCTGATATAAAGAATGTTGCAAACTGGCTAACTGGTTAACAGCTACTACGTCGAGTAGATGGATATGCCGTATATGGGAAGGGGAAGGCATCCCTGTCGTCGAGCTACGTATTGTATCACATAGGATAATTGCTCTTAGATGGTGAAGGCAAAGCTATCCATATGAAGTTAGATAATTTATCTGTCCATGCAAGCCCATTGATATAAAAAAAAGATGCTAAAGTTGGAAAAATGAAAGGCCAAGACCAACAGTTACAGTGAAATAAAAATATGTAGGTTGGCACTATTTTCGGACCCCGGCCTCGAGAGGGCCAAATATAATTGGTGTCTAAGGAAAATTACTAATGATGCATACTTATTGAATCTGAGAAGTGAGAACCTTGACTCCGTAACTCGATACGTGATCCTAGAACAATCACTTTTTTCTATGGGTTATCTGCATGATTGCATTTACCTAAATGGAAAAAAAAATAGGGAAGAGGGGTAGGAACAGCACATGTTCGAATACACGTGCGCACTTCTACCTTTATGGATTTGAAAGACAGGTACAGCGAGGGTGGGCACTAAGGATGTGCGATGCTCGAAAAATTCGAGCCGCGTTGGTGTACTCGAACTTGGCTCGTTGCTTTCATCCATACTCGGAAAACTTGAATCCTGTAAAAATGCGATAACTTTGCCAATTTTTGACCGATTTTGACTTTCTAATATACCAAATTCATCATCTCGACGAGACCTTTCCGGTGGTGAAAATTAAAAGCCTTTATAACTCAAACCATTTCAAGTATATCCTAAAAACTAGAAAATCAGTTGTACACGTTGACCCACACTGTCCGTTAAAGCAGTATTTTAGCTGTTATTACAATAACAAATTAAAAAAAAGACATTTGAAAAATAAGTGTGTTCACCAAATACTCGAACTCGGCACAATACTTGATTCTTCTGTTGCGTACTCTGCTCGGCTCGACTCGAATTAATATTATTCTACTTGCACATAGTTTAGAAATAATTGTACCCACTCATCAGGGTAACAACGGTATGCTGTGGTATACGCAAAATTTGGCAACGTGGTAGATTCAGTATACAACTGACTGTATATAGACCAAGTATATAGCTACACGGCAAAAATATATGTATACTACGGACCAGGGCTGTTAACCGTGACAACATAATTCCTTATATGGTAACGCATTATCGGTTATTAGCGCCAGTCATATTCGCACAGCATGCTGGGAGGCCGGTCTGACTCAAGACGGCTGCAGTTCAATCAACATGGCGTCACTTAATACGAGTATTCGAGCGAGTAAATCAACGGTCGGAAAGAAGGGCAAAGTTCTTCGTAGTCAAGCCAAGGAAATCCAATGGAATGTATATAGATTCTTTGAAACAAGGCATCTTCACTGCTAAGGCTGATTTGGAAGTACAGACTGGATTAGCGACCGGTGTGTCAGAATCAACTTTCGAGAATTCGTACGTAAAGCCTACGAAGCTGTCTGGATCACAGACCCCCAAGGCATTGTTCGTGACTCCCGGGAAAAAAAAGGAAGCTGCCGTCACACATTACAGGTATGGATGACTTTGACTTGTCTGTCAGAATTATATCGAGAAGATTAATACCCAGATCAAAGGCAAAATCAACTTCAAAGGTGGAAAAGCGTCACTGCGATGCATTATGAAGAAACTTGACATGGCGTTACGGTACGGCAAAATAAACCAACGACAATTTTACGTCGAAAAGGCAGATATCATTGCGAGTTGACGGTGTTACCTTCGTCAAATAAGAAGCCTGCGTAAGATACTTTGTACTAAGATACGGAAACTCCCCATGCCTTAACGAACACCACGGAAAGGAAACCATGCGGCACGATAAAGAGAAAATCCGCAGTTGACAAATTCCTGTAGGAAAGAGGCCAAGACTCATTTTACTTCACGCTGGAAGCAAGGATGGTTTTGTAAAAAAATGTAAAGTTGCTGTAGGATATTAGTCCTTGATTTCCCTGGCTTGATTGTTGATTTGAGAAGACAAAACGTCCGTTTTTAAGACCAAAACAAATGGTTCCTGTCAGGGCCAAGAAATAAAATAAAAAAGAGATTCAAATTCCATGTTGACTAATAACAAAATGTGTATAATAAAGGCACTGACATCCAGAGGAGTTTTCTAACAATATTTTATAATACACCTGGTATTTTATTTAATGGTCTGTTCGTTCAAAAGTATGTAAATATTGAATGAATAGATTAGGAAATAACACTGCCCATCTACTATAAAAACAAAAACAAAATTTAAAAAAAATACGTATATGTGGAAATATTACAATTAGTCATAATTACTGGAATTATGTAGAAAACTTCCGCTCATTTTCACAACGAGAACACTTTTTAATGTCCAGCTAATTTTGGGTGGCCGGCTGCCACCATCCCAGGCACTCCGACAAAAGTTTTTGGCCTCCGTGTGCTCCTACATCGTTGTCGTCTGCTTCGAAATTGTAACCGACGCTCCTAGCAGCCACCCGTATTTGGTGGGCAGCATACTCTCAAGCTCATCTAGCTTCCACTTCCTGCCAAGCTGTTGCTTCAGGTCGTTGCCAATGACGTTTTTGACCCGGGGAAATGTTGGCCCTTGAATATTCATTAGCGAAACACCACCAATTTCGTGCAGTCGAATGGCAATTGATTCTAAGCATCTCAGATACCTGTCGTTTTTAGAATTCGACATCACAAGTGTCTCAGCTTTTTCCCATCCAATACTATGCTTAGACTCCATGTGGAAAGATCTGTTGGTTAACCCCTCCCCACCAACCTCCATCACAACCAAGTATTTATTTTAGTTTAACATTTGCTAGGTTTATTGATCCGTAACTCTCCTTGGGGCCCCCCCCCCCCCACCGGGGATTTTGTTGTTTAAAATGTGCTGTACTAAAAGTTATTATTTTGTTTGTTTTTATGGTCATCGTGGCTGAGCGGTGAGAGAGCTCAGCCTGGTTGCTGGAGGTTTGCGGATCTGGTCGAACACCTGGAAAGGGGATCTTGGCAAAGTCCCCGCCAGAACTGCCGGCTAGGGTAGCGTGAGAGGTTACCATGCTCCTTCAGTGGCTATGGCATGTATTCTGGCTAATTCTGGACAATCTTTCGGCCCCGACGATGATAGGAAGTTTTCCGGATCGAATCCCCGGGCTGGCACCTCCCTTTACCAGATTTCTTCTTCTCTAAAGAAAAAGTCTGGTAATGTTCAAAATTGAGCCAGTTCAGCCATACAAGCATTAATTGCTTCGGCTAACATAAGGCTCGTCAAAATTATAGAAAAAAAATTTCATCTGAAACAAAATAAAAACAGTTCTTCCCATTTTTTGTATATACGTATGTAGGAAAATCTGTTCGTTTTGGGGGGGGGGGGGGGGGGGGGGGGGGGGGGGGGGGGG
>JAHWFP010196793.1:5207-15801 GCA_023313725.1 Lithobius niger
TATAAACACATTTTGAATGATATTGTATTAGAAACAGAGATAAGGCAGGAAAAACTGCGTCACAACGAACAGTTGGAATTTGTATACTACCCTCTTTTACGCTCTATTTAGCCTTGTCTGGTTGGGAAATATTCGACGAAATACTTTTCGCCCTGATAAAAATTCGGCGAAGGTGAATTCCCGTTTTGCCGAATCAAAATATTGTTTAAAAATTTAAAATTGGAGAAATTAAAGGTACACGCATCCCATGTTGACTTTCCTGTACGACTCAGTTTTGCGACATTACTTCAAACGTATGGAAATTGCCAACACATTTATTTTGTTGTTTTTTTTTTCGTGCGAGACGATTTTACGACATTAACTCTAACCTGTGTAAATGTTGCAAACGTTAGTGTCAACGGGTCGCACGACATACCGTAAGGACTTATGTCCCTGTAAAGACGCATTCATAATTGGAAGGAATTTGCGGTTAGTTGCAGTTTCTAATGTTATACATAATGTTTAGCCACAGCGAGCAAAGCACGTAATTTGGGAAAAAAATATTCGGCGGAACGGGACTCGGACAAACGAGTTTCGGCGAGAGGGGAGTTCCAACTTCACCGAAAATTAAGACACAGATTAAAATTCGGCGAATCGGGATTCGGCGAAACAGATAACACTGTCTGTTGGCGCAAACTGTCGGTTCTGCTTCTGTCTTACAGATGACACTCTAGTTTGCAAATTTGAGAACGTTATACAACGTTATGATAGAGCCAGGATCGTTGTGTTTCAATGATAATTTTTCACGTGAGTTATCGCGAAGCGCATATGAGTTATTTATCCAAGGTATTATCATTAGTAATATCACGAGGGCGTGTTTTTTTTAATCGATAATTTTTCTCAACCCCGAGTTACATTCTGAAGCTGCAAAAATATCGAGTGGCTTGGGCGGGGTGTTTTTATCAGTTTCGGAATTTAACGAGGGTTGAGAACATTTCTCGATAGTTAACCAACGCTTGAGTGGCATTTGAAACGAGAATATACCGTTCTTAAGTAGATTTGATAACTTCCAACACAAACTTGCCGACAGTAGCGTAACTCACCGTGAAAGCTGACGATTGTTGTACGATGACCGTTAGTACCATTCACGTACCTGTTAACCAATTTCGTTATTAATTTTTAATGAAAATATTTTAATATGATCCGTAAAATTTCTAAGCTTTACGATAATTAATATAAAAATTATCAACTATTTACAAGTACGGCATTTAAAACTTTACGAACTGCACGCTCCGAATATTAGCGTCGATTAGGCCTAAGGGCGCGTTCATGCAACGAGACCTTCTCACTCGCCGAATGCTATTTGCTAGTCAACCGTTATTTGTTTATGATTAGTTTCCCGTTTCTACTAAATGAATGCGGTAATAAATAAGAATTTAAATGTATTATGTAGACACACGCTAGTGTGTCGCGCCAAGTTAGGCAACAAACATCACAACAAACATCACATCAATTCAATTGTCGAGATTGTAAACCATTGTTTATAAGAGTCTGTATAAATTGGAGAAGATTACGTCAAGAAAAGTTTCGAAAATAATTACCTGTATTAATAAATTCCTTTGTCATTTTAAGCAAACTGCTTGTATGGCTGAACCGGCTCAGTTTTGAAAACTTCTAGAAGTTTTTGAAGAACTGTAGTAAAGCGATGGACCAACCCGGAGTTCCTAACCGGGAAACCCCCGATCGTAGCATCCAGGCCGAGTTAATGTTCTGAATAGATCTTCCGTGGTGGACATCCATGTTTAAAGGTACAACACCAAAAAATACAGATGAAATGAATAACTAGGGCATTATAATGTACACTGTCGACAAAATAGAACGAAGCGATTGCAAAAAACCCGTGTTGCATGCATGGAGACAGCGTTGTGGTTCATCTTTTCGGTTGCATCACTGCATCTTGTTTCTTTGTTCGTTTGCTTTCGTATCGTGTCGATGGGTGGTGTTGAACCGATGGCGGTTGCGACTAGCGGTTTTCCAACCCTGGTTTTTCAGTAGACAAAGTCCCCCCCCCCCCAATTTGAAGAATTTTTGTTGGAAAGCATCAAATTTGGGATACAGTTGAAAATTAGTGCTGGCAGAAATTTGACAGCGCATTACACCCACCTTGATATTTACTAAGCGCCGGTGCACACGTGCGTTTTTTGGACGCTTCGGCGACGCAGCCAATCAATACACACTTGCGTTTTATTAACGCGCGTTGACGCTGCGGTGCCGCTTCGGTGACGTATGTGGGCGTTCGGTTCCCTAACCTCGTGTACAAAATATTATAGTTTGAAACCAATGAGACGATGTTGCTTTTTTCGCCTACCTCGTGAACAAAAAATATATTTTAAAACCAATGCGACGAATTTTGGTACATTGATGTACTAATTTAAGACGTGCCAGGAAAAAATGTTATACATCCTTTGCAGATTAACTAAAAAATTCGATAAGTTCTTTAATTACTTCCCAATGAGTCTTCAATCATTTCTGCAGCAACATTTCATATTTCAGGATAGTTCTGTACTCCCCCAATAAACAATTCCATGTCTATTTCTTCGAAATTGGACGCCATTTTCGGTAATGCTTTTGCGGTAAACGACGGACGTGTGCACCGCTCAAGTCATCCAAGGTACTCAGAGACGCAATTGCGTTTTTTTAACGCTGTGGTACCGCTGCGTTGACGGGGGGAATTGCGGTGCAAAACGACCGCAAGAGCTGCGGGCGGTAACGCAACGTCGACGCAGGTACGTGTGCAGTATCCAACAGATGGCACGTAAACCAAACCGCAAATGCGGTACCGCAGTGGCGACCGCAATTGCGGCGACCTCACGTGTGCACCGGCGCTGAAGATACGGCAGATATTCACGCTTCAGAAACTTCTGGAGAGCAAATAGGTGAGCAGGCCCATACCAATTATGCATTTTGTTATCTTGATTATTCCTCAAGAACATGTCCGATTTAAAAAATTTTCTTAAAAACCACCTCTGGGTGTAACGTTATCAATGTACAAAATTTGGTGTTAATTGATGCAGTGATTATTTCGTGATGCGGACAGAATGGTTGCGTTGGAGTAGATTCGTAACAAGGCTCAGCTCGGCGGTTTTCTCGCTCCGCTCCTACCATCTACATCATTAATAACGTACGATGTGGTGCGTGCGTGTGCCTCTACCCCTCTTGAACTAAAGCACCTACAGAGATGAGAGCAAAGCCAAATGAAAGATAATTACGTTACGCTTCGAGTATAGGCATATTCTCATTATTGTAACTTGATCTTTTGACCCTCAAATGCGCAAAAAGCTGCTCTGAAAACTGATCATGACATCAAAATTCGATCAAGCAAAGTTACTGTTCAGGCAAACTTGTGAGAAAGAAACTTGGCAAAAAAAAAAACACAACCTAAAAGTACATGTTCTGCATCATACTTAGATTCGGTGCTTCGTGTAGATCTGAAAACATACACGTTTTGTTTCAACTAGCTGGAGGAACTGAAAAAGAAGACAGGTTTTAAAGGGTTAGCAATCATTCGCTTTTTGAAGTACGGATGCGCGCGGATTGAGTGAGCAAAGCGAGCGATGTCACGTATACTAAACCGTTTCAATGCGTTTTCCTCGCTTTCCTCTCTGAATCATTCATTTAGTTACTCTCAGCTTTGCAAGGAGGCTTACTTTCAGATGGGTAGGCGTACTAACATACAAACAAACAACTCGTACATTATAAATGATGAACTGCAGGTGGGCTAAGGAATATGATGAACAAAGTAAGCAATAATTGCAATTAAACTGAGTCAAAATAATCAGTACATCGATTTTGTGATGCTGTTGGAAACAAAGAAATTACATGATGCATGGATCGACGCCAGTGGATGAGAGAAGCGAAAGATATGGTGAGGAAAAAATAAAAATTAAAAACAGTGTCTGACACATTACTAATTTTGTATTTTTGTTGTTTTTGTTTACAAATTGGCCATAAGAGATAGAAGCTGTGCAGTGACGTCTACACCGTAATCTGTTTAGCAGACTACATGACCTACTTTTTGAGTAATCTGAACATTTCAACTCTAAAGTAATACGTATCTAAAATCGACTTGGCCAATGTTTGATATTAAATTTCCAATGATCCAGAAACGTTCCCCCGCATCTGCTGGGATCATTCCATCGTGTTGTTGCAAGGGAGGGGAAGCAAGATCATGTGGATGCTGCATCGCCGCGCTGCTAGCCAAGCCAGGCTCGACGCAGCAAAGGCTCCGTTTTTAGCTGACCTTGGCCTTGACTCACTATCGACTGAGGCTTCAGTCATGGCCAAATAAAACAGAATGGTGAAAAGCACGTTCATATCAACGCCGCCTAACGATAAGGTACTTAAACAGACAGACCTGCTATTTGCATGTATCGTTAGAACAACACCGCCATTGTTGTTGTGACGTGTACATGAGTATGTGCAAATATAATGCGCTGCTTTGTGTTGTCGGAGAATGGCATAAATTGAGAGAGGGCTGTTTTAATGTTGCTGGCTGACAGGAAATAGTTGGCAGACAAGCGATAGCCGGTTTTAAAAAAAAGGTTGGTAGCTTAAAGGTGGAGTATCACGAGTAACGACTGCATAAATCAGGCTGTCCAAAGTTCATGTACAAAAACTGAAGCTGAAGCGTTCAGAGCATGTGTAACGCTGAGGGTTTCCAACCTGAATACCTGGGTACGTACCCGATAATCCGAATACCCGGACGATTTACAGCCCCGAAAACCCCAGGTTTGGCAAGAGACAAAAATTCCGTTTTTTGCGGGTTTAATATTGTGCTGAAATGGAGTCATTCTTGCTCATTTTCGCTCATCATCCATTATGGAGCATTTTTACTCCATATGGATCGTTTAGTTAAATACAAATGCAAGTGAACTACACAGCACCTGTGTGGCCACAGGCCGGTGATGGGATTTAAGCAAGCAGGAAAGCCTCCTTATTCCCCCATTGTCATAGTAACAAGCATTGTTGCTTGTTTCTTTCCTGTTCGAGGGAGATAGGGAGCTTTCCAGCTTTGCAGTTGGCAAATTTGAATTATCTAGTTGCAAATTCCCGTTTCCATGAGTACTGGTTAATTATTATCATCATTCGGTCAGTTTGAAAGTAAAGTTTAAAATATTATTTTTTTTCATTAGTATTCGCAACAATTCTGTGTAGCGTTGGAGTAACTGCATCGCTGCCCCTGAAGGTACCTGGTTGCTTCCCTGCAGCTCTCCTCATATCCACGCGACTGGTAAGAAGTATGTGAGCGTACGGCCGTATCGACGTGTGAGGGTAAAGAAGCTTTTCAAAAGTTTGCGTAGTTGGCGAAATTGAAAATTGACTCGGCCGGTTTGTTTGCTATGTCACCACCATGTCTTAAAAGGATTATAGATAATGTAGAAAATAAAAAAGAAAACATGCACAAAAGTTTATCCCTACCGAGTTTGACGTAGTTTGAAATCGTGATAACAATTAAATTCACGAAAATCGTTCACAGTTGGCAAAACTAAAAATTGTGTTGGCTATTTTACTTCCTATAGTTCTTCTTCAGTAAGACAGTGCAGCTCAGTAGGAGTTCCAGTGAGGAGCAACTCCTAACTGGTATTTTACGGGGGTAGAAAAGTTACTGATGTATCAATGAACCAAAACACAACATCACTGCCAGGATTTAAAACGTTTCTCCGGTAAGCAGAAACATCAACAAACTCAGCATAAAACAAAGCTTAATAAGGACTTCTGCCAAGATATCGCCGTCCGAAGTTGTAAAAAAATAATAATGCCAAAAATTCATGTTCAGTTCTAGTTCAGCTATAGACATAGTTCAATTGGTAGCCCATTAGTGCCATGGTGATAGCTAAAACAGAAACATAAAGTAAATTCGTAATTCATGAAAACCGGGTACAGTTGGCAAAATTAAAAACTGAGTTGGAAAAATTGAGTTAGCTGTTTGATTTTCTGTTGTTCTTTTTCTGTTAACCTATCGCCAACTACGATTTGAAGCTATATACCTAAGATCGTAAGATTTGTTTGTTTGTGCGCGTGTGTGTGTCGCCAGATCACTGAGATTCCCACTACTAATTCTATTCTATTGATGTCCGCAGTGGGAAGTCCACAGTGGGATACACAACTGATTTGTCTGTGTAAGTAATAATTCTAACTGTCTTTTCAACAAAGATGCACAGTACTGATGACGTCATATGTTTTTCCAGTCACAATATTTTCGTGCAGTCGGGATCTAGGCCTCTGCATCTCTTACCCCTGGCTCTAACTAAATCTAATGAAAGCTTAGGCGACTGCTAACGGGAAATTACATGTATGTGTGTGTGTGTAAATGTCAGCAATGGGAATCTAGATAATCCGTATTCTATTGACTTCCGTAGTGGGGGGGGGGGGGCTGTCCTAGTTTATATTAATGCAGAAACAACTACATTTTCCAAATCAAACTAGTTAGAAATTGTAAAAAAATTCGAAGGTCCAAAATTTGACGAAAGAGTCCATAAGATCGCAGATCAAAGGGCAAAAGCGACCAAAGGTCCCGAGATGAGAACACAAATTCCCCTAAGATTTCCTTAATCAAGGGGAAAAAATGAAATCTGAGTGTATTGCTTTCAAATGTGGAAGCTTTTCTCCAATAATGCCTCGAGTTGTTTTGGACAAACCTGAAAAATAAGTTTCACCATTTCTTTCGTCTTTCGACGCTCCATTTTTTAAAAATTGGAGCATGATGTTCCATCAAAACGTCAAAGTTTTTTACAATAATTCCTTTAAGCCTAATTCGTTTGGTATAAAACTGAGAAATCGATTTCATTACTTTTCACCTTTTGAAAGACCGTTAAAAAAAAATGTTCTGCCTCCGGCAAGAGAGAGGTACGCACATCTATCATCCTGAACATGCGCACATGTGAAGAAAGAAGAACCGACTTCACCATTGTTATTCTGCACGTCACCATTCCACGTCACCGGTCATAATCCATCTAATTACACTAAGCAAACGTTCCAGTCCCGGCAGTACGACAAGAATATTTGAAGCGAGATGATACCAGCCAGGCCAGGCAACGAAGGACTTGGTTTCAACAAAAATTCCGAATAAGCTGAATTTTGGCACAGAGCTTGCAACAGTCATCCTGTTGAACGTACTAAAAGTCCTGATTGATCGAAAGTGACCGTTGGCCGCCATATTGAGAAATGACGGCCAAAAAACGGTTTTGGGGCAAAAATGTTCACACACAATTCTGGACAACAAAGGTGATGTACATATTTTAGGTAAAAGTAACCATTGAACCACAAAATTGTATTTCTCTCCTTAATTTACAGGAATGCTCCATTGTTCAATTATTGGTTGTTGTTGTGACCTTCGGTTTCAAAGTGCTCTTGCGAGCTTTATATATCCCGAAATGGACATGCTTAGGATTTTCTAAAAGTTGAGGATCTATTCTTTCCATCAATCCTAACCGAAATTGTTTAACATAGATAGGGACCGTCCTACGTCTATTTCAAGTTGAAGAGGTTATGGCATAGTGGCGAAGCGTACGGTTATTTTCGAATTCAAAGCCGTCTTGTGAGCCCTCTAATAGCCCAAAATGGGCACGTCTAGGATATTCCGAAAGGTGGGGATATATTCTTTCCACAAATCCTAACCGAAATTGTTTATTTGAGCTCAAATACAAACATGAACATTACAATGGCACTTTCAAATTGACACCAGCTGCTACACCAATTACAGCTGCGCCTTTAAACGGGCGTATATCTTGGCTAAACAAGTTCGGTTAGGATTGTTGGAGAGAATAGATTTCCACCTTTCAGAATATCCTAAGCATTTCCATTTCGGGCTATTAGAATGCTAGCAAGAGCACATTGAAAACGAAAATCACTATACGTTTTCACCGCTACGCCATTACCACTTCACCTTTAAGTGGGTGTAGGACAGTCCTACCTAAGCTTACCAAGTTGTCGACGCGCCATTAAGCCTCAACCCCCCCCCCCCCAAGCTTAGATAGGGACTGTCCTATCAATTTCGGTTATAATTGATGGAAGAAAGAGTAGGTCTGCACCTTTCTGAAAAGATTAAGCATGTCTGTTTTGTGTTATTAGAATGATAACCCAAAGAGCAGTATGAAACCGAAGGTCACAACAACAGCCCATTAAACAATGTAGCACTCGTGCAAATTAAGGGGGGGGGGGAACTTGAAATACGATTTTGTGCTTCAATGGTTGCTTTTACCTAAAAGACGTATATCATCTTTCTTCTCTAGAATTGTGTGCACAACGTTTTTGCTTCATATTATGCTTTTGATTTGTTGAATATGACGGAGTTGCAGCCAAAAATACCAGTTTCTTGGTCGCCATTTTCCAATATGGTGGCCAACACTCACCTCCGTTCGATCAGGACTTTTAGTATGTCCAACAGGACGACTATTGATACTTTGTGCCAAAATTCAGCTTATTTGGAATTTATGTTGGATACCTTTTTTGGGTCTTCGTTGTCTGGCCTATGCTATAGCCTATGTCTGGCCTATTAACACTTAAATGCAACAATATTGGCCGAACACAGAATCAAGATTATTATCAGGGCTGGGAAGGTCAGGGATGATTTCGGCTGTATCGGAAATGAGCGTCTGGTCATCAGAGAGCTATCGGATGGAGAGGTTCCCTAAAGTGCGAGTTCTTCATCATTGTCCCTCACCTCTATTGTAAATATTGATCTATTCGCCGTTTGAAGACAGGAATTTAGAATGGGCAGGCAGCATAGAAGGTTGCAAGTAAAGAAAACCGACTGAAAGTCGTCTCTTTAGCGAATTGCTATTCGTTTATTTTTACCTTGGGATGGATGAAAAAGATAAAATTCGTGAACGATGGTTTACGCTAGACTACATACTTCTATTTTGACACTTATGCATATGTGATAAATTGGAAAGGAACCAACACGCCAATCAAATCTAATTCTAGAAGAGATCATCATCTCCGAGCAGAATGAAACGAAATAAATGAACATCCGAGGCACAGCCAATCCAAGAGTAATAAAGCTCGTGAATAAAGAACTGGACAGACATCTTGAGCATGAATGGGGCCTGGCAACAAAATCAGTGGTGCAGCCGTACAAATAAGGGGGGCTTCGACACCGCACGAATTCGAATCAGCAAGATGTCAACAGTGCTGAAAATGTAGAAAGAAGTTCTGAAAACCCTAAAAGCCTGAAGAAGAGACAGAGAGCCGTCGAAAATTAGCGAAATAGAGTGATCAAGTATATTTCGATGTTGTGAAAGTGAGCGAACTTTGTATTTTTGGTGAGTTTATGCACATGTGTTTATTTTTCAGTTATAATGGGTGAAAACATGGTGAACGAATAAAAAAATATAAGTCAAGATATAACGTTTCGGAAGTCAGTGTTCGACTCTGTTATGAAGTAAAGTTTAAGACTTTTAGAAACTAGGCGTTTAAGTTCTGAAGAACACGTACTCGGCCGAGCGAGGATTGCTACAGGACAGTATTACTTACATGATTTCTGCCCAGTGCTCTTTCTTCCCAGTGCTTTTTCTACCCTGAATGTGTTCGAAAATATTTGGGGTACGAATTTCGTCCGCGTTCATGCACTAGAGCACACTTCTCATGAAAGTTGAACCAAATCAGAACAAAACTGCGAATGTTATGGTGTCCAAACAGGCACACAAAATTCAAATTCCGTCGAATAGTCGACCCTGCTCGGTACGCTCACTCGGTCAATCAGCACAGCGTCGTCACTTGAAATGGGAACACAATGAAAGTCTTAAAATCTTAAACTAACTTTGTTAACTTAGCTGAAAAGTAGCTTATGAACCGTCAAATTTTGACTTTTAGTGCTTTATCTCTGCGCTTCGTAGGGTACTTTAAAGGCGTGTTTTTCACCTTTTCAATTCCTAGGTGCAGCACCGTAGAATCTTCGAGCAATATCAAGAAAATAGCGGTAAATTAAAAATGGAACAACGCTATTCGCAGCAGCGCCGCGATTGTCAAAACTAAAACGAGATCACGTGACCCACATCAGCCTATTGGATGACTGAGTATCTGGGACGGGGATGCTGTGTTTAGAATATGGGCAAAGCTATCGAAATGGTGAAGAGGCGCCTTTAAGGAGTGAAAATCAAATGAACTCGGTTAAAGATAACACTATCCTCGTTGCTTTTTCGATGTAAATGCGCACGGCCTGCGTGGTAGGTGAATCCTCGAGCTAGACAAGGCCCAAGCTCGGCCACTCATTCATTAAATACCGGCATGGCTGTCCAAAAGGAAACTGGAATAGGTGTTTCATTATTTGTCCATTTAATATCTATTATCGTTTGCGTTTTCTATTTATACGCGTTTATAAATTTTGCTTTAAGTGTAGATCAGTGACAATAACGCCATACCGGCAACGCGGTTAGCATCTGGGGCCGGTTGTTGAGCTAGCGGCAAGGGGCATTGGATATACGCGAAGGTGAAAACATTAGCGTAGTTTGCTAAGCCAATGCTGTGAGAGCGGCTTTCTTTGTCCTAAAAAATTACCTTTTTTGGGCAATTGCTGGCAACTGTTGTAATTTTCAGGGAGTGAAATTTTTTCTTT
>JAHWFP010196801.1:5353-35274 GCA_023313725.1 Lithobius niger
GAAATATCAGCGCATCATGTGACTCAATTCACCCTTCCCCTCCCACGGCTAATGATCCCCACTTTCCCAGCAATGATATCCCTCCAACCAATGCGCGGGGCCGTGGGCCGTTGCCTGCTCCTTTATCGCTTGTGTATATATAGATTTTAAGTTTAATTGCCTTTTAAAGAGAACTGACACAGTTCGTATTAAAATTTTCACAGGTTACATCAGTACTTTAGCCGGGGTTCCCACCAACCTGGAAAACTTGGATTGACTCAGGGAATTTAAACTACGTTTGAAACTCAGGGAGAACTCGGGGAATTCTCTGATTTTATACTAAAAAAAAACCTGAAAAACTCAGGTGAAAAAAATACGATTTTAAATAATGTATTTCCCATCTAAAAGCTTCAGCCTTGTTAACACGAAACTGGGCAAATGTGTGAAAAAAAATTCCTTCCCAAAATTTCGGTAAATAGACTGGAAAATGACTTCATCTACTCTGGAAAACCTGGAAAACTCAAGGAAATTGATTTCAGTATTATAGTGGGATCCCTGTTAGCGTGTCACAAGGGTACAATTTTTTTTAATTAATTTCTTTGAGCCTTAAGTCAGCCGAAGCAACTTAATGCTTGTATGGCTGAATCGGCTTAATTTTGAACATTACCAGAGACATTACCAGAAGAAGTATCTGGTAAACGGAGGTGCCAACCCGAAAATTCGATCCGGAAAACCTCCGATCATCGCAGGGGCCGAAAGATTGGCTAGAATTGGCCAGAATAGTTCCCATAGCCGCTGAAGGAGCATGGTAGCCTCTCACGCTAACCTAGCCGGCAGTCCTGGGGGGGGGGGGACTTTGCCAAGATCCCCTTTCCAGGGGTTCGACCAGATCCGCAAACCTCCAGCAACCAGGCTGAGCTCTCTCTCTCACAACTCAGCCACGATGGCCACAATTATTATCATTTAAGCAATTATTAACTGGAAAGTTCTTGAGCTCACTAAAAGTAACTAGCTAAGGTGGTTTAGTAATAACATAAACATACAGAACCTGTACCGTTTAATCCTCTTATACGTCGAAGTATTTTTGTCCTTTTTTTAAATTTATTATTTAAGGATCACGTGAATCTCCATTTGGGTTCCCATGTTCCCCGATGGTATCCCGTCCGTTGCGCTTTGTTCGATGTGCTCCAGGGGACCCTCACAAAAAACTTGCAGCTCTCCTTTAATCTGTTTTTTTTTTTAATAAACATAATTTATGCTTGGTGACTACATTCAACAGTGCACGGGAAGGGGTACAGAGAGGAAAACTGGATTGTAATGAAAGGGTTTGCCGAAAGAATGGCCCATACCACACGCCATGGCCGTTTGCTGTGACGTGTACATCACGTGACTGGGCTAGTCCAATCAGACGGCCAAACAGCCGTTGTTCTCGTTCGTCATTGGCTAACTCATGGTGACGTCACAGCAAACAGCCGTTGCGCATGGTTTAAACAATGATTCAAGAAGCTACTATTGTGTGCGCGGCGTATCTTGAGTCCTGCAAGTATTCTGTGATCGGCTACGTCTTCCTGGAGGGGGTGGCTTTAATCGATGGCCGCCATTGTTTTTGTAACCATCTTGGATATCAACAAGGCACTCTGCTACTGAAAACGTACAATCGACTATCTGTGTTCGTTCTGCGGAGAACTCAAGATAGGCCGCGGACACTATAAGAGTAGAAAGAAGTTCATAAAGCATTTGAAGTGATCATTAAAAAAAAAAAATTATTTTGGAATTTGTGCATTTGGAATTTGGAATACTTGTTTCAAATCGGAGCCTGCTGCGACTTTGCAAAATGACAAAAATACCTGACAGAAACAGGTGTGGCTCTTGCTT
The DNA here is from genome assembly GCA_023313725.1 of Lithobius niger. NCBI lineage: Eukaryota > Metazoa > Arthropoda > Chilopoda > Lithobiomorpha > Lithobiidae > Lithobius > Lithobius niger. The sequence goes on from JAHWFP010196801.1 coordinate 7,208, forward strand.
CTCGTGTTTAATATATTAAACACTTAATTTTCATTCAATTTTTCGCCGAAGAGGTAAGAAAGTGATGGTTTCGTAATATTTAACTCTGTTCTGGGCTTTTACGAGTGTTTTTTGTTTTATTATTTTAGCCTCTCTGAGGTACTACGTAGGCTGACTGAAAATTACGAGGTTATGATATTAAACATTTGAAACTAGCGCCAAATGCCTAATGTTTTATTTAGCCACATCCCTGCAATTTCTGGTCTCCTCGATAGGGATCAGTGACTCGTTCCATCGGACGCCTTTCCAGCTCTACGTCTGAGATTGCTCGCTGCTTGGCAATCGTTGCAGGACAAAACGAGACGGCAATACGTTGCGGGATATTAAAGGCACTGTCCAGTAATGGTACTTGACTTATCGCCATGCTCGCCGGGAAGAGGTGGTGTTAGTCCGTTTACACATCGGTCACACCAACCTCCCTCACCACGCCCTTGGGCGGGCGGGGGGGGGGGGCAATATCCCTCCAGAATATCATCGGTGTCGACGGCCACTCCGTCACTGGTTTGTTGACTGTCACCATCCAGACGATGTTCGTCGCCGTTTCCCATCTTCCGCGCGACATAGCACGTCAACTGGGCGATAAGTCTGTCCTCCTTTCCGGGATTTTAAATTTTTGCAGGAGGTACGGACGTTTGATAAGATCAAGATTTGGGGTTTGTTTAACATCTCTGTAATGTATGGTGCAAACCCTGACCGCAGCACTGTGACTGAGGTTGGCACTAATGACCTCGTTGTCGATGCAACATTTAAGCCTCCATCCCGCTCCGTATACCTTTAACCTGTCGGAATTTAATGTCGCAACGTTATCTTGAAATCGCAGCGTCAAAATGTCAACAAATTTTATGACATCTCGACATCATGTGGATCGACTTGTTGACGCTAAACGAGACCTATAAGGTGTCAGGGTATTAAAGGGTCACCCAAGCAATGCACAGTCAAGAGAAACCTTGCAACCTTCGAGGGCAGAGAATTCCTCGGCAAGCAGTGGCAGCTGCAATCTGGTATAGGCGCTTCGACTAAACTAGCGACGTGTCTAATGGAACAGAAATGTAGTTCAAGTTAAAGCTGCTTGGCAGTGAATATTGTAGGTGGCTCTGAGTGTGGAAACTCCTTAAAAGCCACAGGGAATCTCCAATAAAACAGCTCGAAAGAACGGGAGGCCCACAACATTAGGGCTAATTCGTTCCAGGGAGCCGAGGCTTGGTACGATTGTTACGGGAAACTCTCTACACAAATGCGTTTCCTTCCATTACTGAATGCCATCGCCTCAGAACGAAAGGTTTTGCTCGCCTTTTTATTGGCATTGCTTGCCTTTTATAGGGCTTTTTCGAGCGAAACACTGTTGCATTCATTCGTATCAGGACGCACCGAAATAAAAGAGAGGGGGCTGCGGAAACGGAGGGGAAGAAAAAAACAACGAAGCAAGTTCCAAGAGCTCACAGCCTTCGCAAAAGATACGTATGGCCTCCAGGCTGCAGATGTATGTATGTCTGACGAACGCCAGCCCACTTTATACGCAACCAACTTGTGCATTTGGAGGCGTAAAAATCACTTCTTGCATGCCTGCCCCGTAAATTTCAAAGGCCCAGGCCGGCCTCGCCTCGATGGGATAGAAGTCTACAGCGCGAGGTATAGGGATAGATAAAATCGTAAAGGCATGGAGGAATCGTAAACTTGTATAGGGCATATATACTTCTTGAGAAGCGATGGTCTGAATAGAATACTGAATATATTGTTGCATCCCGCGCGTCTATTACGTTGAAGGATTCATTTTGATATTTTTGTAGGAATTGAGGACGTGTTAAATAACTTAAAGTGGAAAACGGAAGGGAGAAACAAAACCCAATTCTGCAAAAGCACATTTGCAACCGAGAGATATTAAAGCAAAGCGTCTAACCACTCCAGCATTACCTGACGAGAGCTGGTTTATATTAAAGTAAGTTAGTATGAGAGAAGGATTTAAATGAAATGAAATTAAAATTAACGCAAATTATTAAAACAAGGTCTTAAGGGTTAAGTGAATACGGATGCAAACCTACGTACGTTGCCTTTTGGACTTAAATGTCAGACAACCTGAGCGGGGAATTGAACCCGCGACCCTTGAAACGAAATGCCGAAGTCCTACTACTGAGCCATGCCGACACGATCGCTCAGCCGTCTTATCTCGGAATTTGGTTTCAGAGGTCGTGGGTTCAATTCCCGGCTTAGGCAGTGTGACATTTAGGTCCAAAAGGCAACGTAAATAGGCTTGCAACCATGTTTGTTTAACCCTTCTCGAGCCCACTTGCCTTTCCGTCCTGTTTAAGGGCTTAAAACGACAGAAATTAGCGGTTATTCACGGATCGAAAAAAGAGGCAACTTTACCTAAAAACCATAACAACCTTAGCAGCTCCAAATACAGCAATCACAACTGGTTTTTCACTTTTCAGTGCACCAAAGTGAACAACAGACCAGTACGCCCACAAACTGGTCTGATCAGGATAGCTCGCTGGGACCATAAACCTCATTTCTGACCATATGCATACAGTACGTGAAATCCTATGTTCGTCGTTGTGAAGACCATGCCGACAATACATAGCTTAACTTCAGTTTCTGGTCGCAATGGAACGTTGCTTTCGATCATGGGAGTCTGTTGTTTCTCAAAAAGCGTTCAACGCGGCCAACCATGTTCCACAGTTGAGTGAATGGTACGTAAACAAAGCCCCAAAACTGGTAAGGAGGCCACCAAGTTGAGAGTGGTTCGGACCTTCAAAGGAGTGATATCAACACACCAAACCTAACTAAATAAAACAAATTACAACAAAATTAAAACCAAACCAAAAACCTATAAAGAGGTGACCAAGTCGACAATGGTTCGGCCTGTAGGCAAAAGGTAGTAGCAAATTGTTGAAAACCAATTTCTTGTTGACGTGGCACTTTATTGCACATCTGCACGGTACTGGAGTTGAGTCAATAAACAATTAAAAAAAAAAAAAGGAGTGATATCATATCATAAGCCAAAACTGGTAAAAGGGGCCGCCAAGTTCCGAATGGTTAGGCTTTTCAGAGACGTGATTATCAACACACCAAAACATTCGCCAACTTTATCGCACCGAAAAATACTTTGGACGTTAAATGAAAATTTGAACATTGCTACCGAAAGTAGCAAGGTTCTAGTTTTCATTTAACCTTCGAACTATCAGTCGGTGCGATTAAGTTGGCGAATGTGTTGGTGTGTTGATATCACTCCTTTGAAGGGCCGAACCATTCGTAACGTGACAGCCCCTTTTACCAGTTTCGGTTTTTGCTATGATTGCAGCTGACATATGCATAAGTCGGAAATTCAGAGGGGAAACGTAAAAGCAGCCAGGCTTGGAAGCCTGCGGGGTTTTGCTCACTGCCAATACGAGTTCACTTCACTCTGTTCGGGGCCAATCACTCACTCAACAATGTTCTTGCTTCCAAACTCGGCTTTATTTCTTCTCAGCATCATCTTAGTTGCAAAGCTGATCGGGTCGTGGGGCTGTCATGTGTGCTCACCCTCTCTGGCCGGCCTTCCTGATAAATCCTGCCTCCATGGGTGTCTGGCGGGGAATGACTCTAAGCCAACGCTGGGGCTCGCTGACAAGGTCATGGGATGCAGGTGGAAGGCCCGCTGAGAGCCGGGGAAGCCCCATGACAGGCTCGCACGTCTCAAACCAGAAAATGACACTGCTAGACCATGGTAGCGTTCAAACCCTCATGATGAAATTACCTGAATTGTCCAGGTTTTCCAGACGATTCAGTACTGATATATTCCCCTGATGTTTCTGTCGGTCGAAGGAAGATGCAGTACAGGACTAAAAAATTTTTTTCCTTCAAATTTCACTCAAATCGCAACAACTACATCCCATCGCTTTGCTAAATCAAAAATTGCACTGCCATAACTGGAACTGGTAAAGAGCAGGAATGCCATAATCCGAACAAAACTGGAAACGTACGGCTTAATTGGTAGTCCCTCGTTCTAGGCTAGATTGCCGAAAAAAATTTCTTCTCTGTCAGGGATGTTGACGCTTGGAATTCCCTGACTGAGCAACTATCTCTTCACCATCTGTGCAGCCTTCAAGCGTAACTTGGGTCTTTCGGACTTGACTTCGTTCCTAAAGAGGCCTGAACACTGTACTCTTTAGCTTCCACCGGCAATTTTATTGTTTCAAATTAAATTATATATTTTTTTTAAATTCGTGGACTGGCATCCTTTGCCAAGCAGCATCCTTTGCCATGTCTGTTTCCATATCACATTCAACTTGGTTTTCAAACCTTTTTTATTATAATTTTTTTTTCTTGTTTACGATTGATAATAATATTGGGTCAGGCCAAGCTTTAAACTGCGATGCATTTTATTTTTATTTTTAAGAAACATTGACAATGAAACAGCTTTTCCCCTCACTTGTCTCTCACGTTTGGCGATGCCATCGGGTACCATTGCGTCCCTGCTAGGTCTAACCTTGGTGGCAAGGCATTCGTAATACCATCTACCCTTCCTCTGTAGCCGGGCCATTGTTTTCGTTTTAAACTCTTGAAGTCCTGAACTTCTGTAAATTTAATTTTTGTTTGTTTTTGTTCGGATGGCAGTTGGTGACCACCAGGTCCTTGCCATTCCAGTTGTGTTTGCAACGAACTTATTATTATTATTATTATTATTATTATTAACCCGTATTACTTAGGCCTAAGGAGTTTTTGCATTTTTTTCAGAAATGAAACAAAAAGAACACTTAAAATAAAATGATGGTTTTTAAAAGTAAAAAGCGAAATACGAGTTAAATAACCTTTATTGAAGAAAAAACACTTTCCGAAAAATGCTAATTCCGTGTATCTCAGTAGATGTTTATCAAATTCCCTGATTTTTCCATGACTTTTCCAAACTTGATGAATTCCATGATTTTTCCCTGACTTTTCCAAACTTGATAAATTCCCTGATTTTTCCTTGACTCTTCCAAACTTGATAAATCCCATGATTTTTCCCTGACTTTTCCAAACTTGATAAATTCCATGATTTTTCCCTGACTTTTCCAAATTTGATAAATTCCCTGATTTTTCCCTGACTTTTCCAAACTTGATAAATTCCCTGACTATTCCCGGTTTTCACGGTTTACCAGGTAGAACGTCACCCTGTAGATATATTCAGCGAATAAAAGGTTATATGCAGGCAAGCTATATATCACGCAGACACACTGTACAAAACGTACGTCAGGTAGCAATATGCCAAGTTCCCAAACGCCCATACTAGCTCACAACCTGTCTAGCTAGCATGATGGAACCTTTACTCCAATTTACTTTTTGCCCCAAAGTTAGCCTTGTGGGACAAACAAGACGACAATACGTTGCGGGTTTATTAAAGGTACGCTCCAATAATGGCACTCAGCTGTCGTTGTCTGGAAGAGGTGGTATTACCAGCTTGCACATTGGTCATACCAACCTTACTTATTGTTGCCTTTTTTTTTAGGTTGGTAATCCTTCCTGAATGTGATTGGTGTCGCCGGCCACACACGGTCCGTCACAATCTTGTCGGTGTCACCATCTTGATGGTGTTTGTCGCCATTTCCACCTTCCATGTGCCACTGCCTCACTGTCAATTGGGGTGATGATTCTGTCCTTCTGTCCGGGGTGTTTTAATTTTTGAAGGAGGTACAGATGTGCAATAAGATCTATATTTGGGGTTTGGTTAACAGTTCTGCATTGTGGGGAGCAGTAGGCAACCCGGGGTCCCCCGCACTGTGGCCGAGGTTGGCGTAAATGACCTAGCTGTCGGAGTGCCAGTAAACCTCATTCCTCCCCCTCCCAATATTTTCGTTAAAAAAAAAAACACTCTAGATGGCATGTATTTCACGAATTGGTTATCTTCAGGTATAAAACTTTGCATAATTTTTAGAAACGTCCATAGAATCCGCCAATCATACCATGCTTCATATTACAATCAAACCTGTCCTACAACATGAAAACAGAAGAAGCTATAGCTGTGTGTGTTAAACAGAGAGTTTTTCTCATAAATGACGTATTACTGTGAACGAACATTAATATCATTATCATTCTTAGTATCTTAGCACCATCACCTCCATCGCACACGCCTGTCTTTGAGAGTGCCGGAGTACCATGAATTTTAGAGTATCCTAATTTGTAACGACGCACAAAGTAACAAAACAGAACGCATTTAATGAGATGACACAGCAAAATATCCATTATAATAAAAACTACTCCCAATACAGTCACTCTCAGGCTTAGTATACTATTAGTTGAGTTAACGATTCTAGCAGAAACATCGCTTGCATGCCAGAATCATAGTGAATATTGGAAGTTACCGTAATTGGGGGAAAGGTTCATGGAATAGGGGGAAGGGATTGGCGTTTAATGGCGCGTCGACAGCTAGGTTACTGGCGCCAACCTCAGTTACAGTGCAGTGGCCCTGGATGCTACTGCACCACACATTACAGAGATGTTAACCAAACCCCAAATTCAGATCTTATCGTAAATCTGTACCTCCTTCAAAAATTGAGAAACCTTGGACAGGAGGATAGAATCATCACCCAATTGACACGCAATGTCTCGCAGAAGTTCGAAACGGCGACGAACGCCATCAAGACGGTGACAATCGACAAGAACGTGACGGACCGTGAGTAATGGAGTAAAAAATCACGGTAACAGATTATTAAAGTAAAAACCAAGCAGTACTTATACAAGATAAAAACACAAACAACGTTTCGAAAATTTTCAATTTTCGTCATCAGGTATGCATAAAATTAAAGCATGGCAAATACCACTAAGTCATCCTATGTAAAAGCATCATCACAATAAAAATAAAATAAAATAAAAGGGTACAATACCATCAATTTAAAAAGATAAAAACCACCAATTTCCCCTCTCAGAAGAGGCAGAAATGGCGGCCGAAATGCACCACCCAACCTTCGTCTTGGCGAAGTCAAGTCGAATGGCCTTATGAGAGGGGGAATTGGTGGTTTTTATCCTTTTAAATTGATGGTGTTGTACCCTTTTATTTTATTTTTATTGTGATGATGCTTTTACATAGGATGACGTAGTGGCATTTGCCACGCTTTAATTGTATGCATACGTGATGACGAAAATTGAAAATTTTCGAAACGTTGTTTGTATATCTTGTATAAGTACTGCTTGGTTTTTACTTTAATAAACGGACCGTGACTGGCCGGCGAAACCATAAAGATCATGAAATAGAATAGAGACCAGATGCTAATTCTTGCGAATTTAAAAATAAAACGAATTTAAATGTAAAACAGACCTCAAATTTTACTCAAGATTAAACGCGCATTAAGGTCTATGGTTATAAATTCTGTTAATCACGGAATCAACTTCTTTTGTATAGAAGACAAGAGGAGAGATCACGTAACTTTTTGCGGTTTATGTTTACGCCTAAAAATCTCAAACTTATGAAGCCGCCTACAAGTACAACAAAATACCAAGCAACACTCACAAATTATCACGGAACCACGCAGCAAACTATCGCAAACTGAAAGAACTTAAAAAATAAGAACCCCCAAACAAACACAAACTGACAAAAATTAAAATGTGTTAATTGAGCCCAACCTCTGTTTTCATGCGCACGTACCGTATTCAAGACCGAAATTATTGTGATTTGAGATACTTACACATACGATACTTCTTTACAGCCACAGCAATCTTACCTGAAAGAATAAAATATACAAATCAGTGAACATTGGCTCAATGCTGTGGAATATTGCAAATGCCTTCAAAAGAATCAAGTAACCAAGCAGCTCTTTTTAGTCATTGAATCTTATGAAACATTCTCAAAATATTGGGGGGAAAAAACATAAAACCCCACGGTTATAACGAACTTGTCACTTCACAATTTCACAAAAATTAAAATTCCCGACGATAAACGTGCAACGAAACTTATACAGTTGGCATCAGTATACGGGTGCAGAATTCTACCAGCCACTAGCCAGTTGGCGATTAAATTAGACAGGTTGGCGATTAAAATATTTGTCCAAGAGCCAATTTGGCCGGTGGATTGGAGAGTGACAAATAGGGCTGAAACGAACCGGACATATTTTCCCTTCTCGTTGGTAAATTTTATAAGGATTTTTCAACAGCTTTCCGATGGACTTGATTCCTAGCTACAGCTCTTCGTTTTTAAGAAGTTAAGACAAGAAATGTTACGGATAGGGAGGATTTCTTTATTTTCAAACTAGTTTTCAAAACCTGTGTTCCTTCAAGGCCAGTAAAAATACCACTAAGAAACTTAAGAATATAAGAAACTTGTGTTTGACAAATTGCGTGATCACCGCATCTAGATTGAATGAATTTTTTTTTATTCGTTACGGGCTTCCAGTGTCTTAAGAACTTTTTAATTTGGCGACAAACGTTTCTCAGTTGGCGACTAAAAATTATGTTCTACCGGCCAATGGCGAATTCAAAAAAATGTGAATCTGCACCTATACGTCAGTACTTATACCGCGGGAACCTGATCAGAAAGTTCATGTCCCTTCATTTCAAATTTGCTTTTTTGGCAGTATTGTATTTACATTTTTTTTGTTTAATTTGAGCTTGACTATAGGGGGACACTTTTCCGTGTCCTTTCCACTCATAAAAAAGACCACACACAGAAAGCATTAAACTACATTTTATCATTTCCCAAATGGTTTTCCCTACAAAATCAGGCTTTCACACAAAAACTATCACGATTTCGGTTTTTAAAATGTTTGTTCACTGATAGCAGTGCTTGATTAGGAGTTTTCCTAAACCTGTATTATTTGTGTGGTACTGGTTTAAGGAGGCTCCTTAACCAGAGTCCGTGAACAAACAAAGCGAAGCACTAAACTGAATCCGAAACCACTACCCATCAGTTTCACCACGAAATCAGTTTCACTACCCTAGCATAGTTTTGTTTCAAGATGGCGACCACTTTTAACTTCATTACTCCAAAATAAGATGCACATCGAACTAACATGAGAATCGATTGTTGGCAGTTGCGCCAATCTTGGTCGATTCTTTCAGGAGTTCCAAGCAATTTTAGGGACGTAATGGCAGCCATCTTTGTTTACAATATGGTGGCTTAACTGACGTCATCGGAAAGACGTGACCAATCAAAAATGAAAGCTAGGAATACATATAGCTCGTTACAAAAGTCAAACCCCGTCGACCATAAAATTCCTACGGGAGTATATTGTAGCTCCTAAAATATAAGGAACCGACCTAAAACCACACTATTAAAAAATAGATTTAGGTACAGACACTGTCGTAAAATTCATTATAAACCTAGTCACAACCAGTCTTCTGTATACTTCCCATATTATGTTGAGGCATACACCTCTTTCACGCACTGCAACACTAATCTGTATTATATTCTAAAAGCAGTAACATCACAATTGCCGGTTAAAATTGTGCTAGCTTTTAAGCCTATTTTATATTTTAGGCGCAGTTGTGAGCTTTTAAGCCCATTTTTTACTTGCCGATTTAATTTCGTAAGTAGCAGCAACATGGTGCACCGTCTGGCACACAGATACAGCGTTCGTCGAATGCCACGTATATAGAGAGACGTCGTAATATAGTGAAGCCAGCGGCGACTCGCAGCAACTGACGTTTTAATTTCGTAAGTAACAGATAACGGAGAATTTGATTAGAGAATAGGAGTCTATTCATCCATGTAATATGGTAACGAGACTATTTTAAATGTGTGTCGTTATAGAACTCCTTTTGTTTTTACGGTCACACGTTATCCTTAGGGTTTACATGCCACTATCAAATGTTATTATGCCTATCTTGAGTTCGCCGCGGAACGAACACAGATAATCGATTGTACGTTTTTGGTAGCAGAGTGCCTTGTTGATATTCAAGATGGTTACAAAAACAATGGCGGCCATCGACTAAATTGGCCCCCTCCAGGAAGACGTAGCCGCTCATAAAATACTTGCAGGACTCAAGATACGCCGTGCACACAATAATTTTCCTTATTTTTTTTTCACCGTATATTTCATAATAAACTAACTTCATGAAATTAATCTTCAAAAGGAAACAATATCCTGCTACTCTTCACGCCGGAGCAAGATTGTTCGAAGCATCCATTTCAACCAGGAACCTTTCACGAAAAGAATGTATCCGTGTCGTGAACAGGCGCCGTTGCTGCCGTTATTGTTATTATTTTTCGGGAACTCGTTCAATCATGTGGTGAATTGGCTAACTAGGCTGTAGGGAGTCGATGATGTGCAGGGACGAAAAGCATCTCAAAGCCCAAGCGACCTGTAATGAGGCTTTGGCTTCTTTATTTCGTCACTTAACTGTAACATTTGATTAACTGGTCGAATGAACAGCACTAAGGGGAAGGCAATTATTGTGCAAACGTGTATCACGTAAAAGGCCACTTCCGACCTGTCATGGTGGCTGACTCCAATTACTGGCCAGGGATGGCGTTAGCCTATAAATGCCCTTCAGGCTTAGCTAGAGGTGGATAAACACGTGGTGTAGAAGCAGCCCGTTGCCTAGGTGCAACAACGAGAGGAGGTGGTCCGTGTTGGAGGATGGCGGCTCAGAAAGACATTGCTATAGAGTCCATACCACGGCTGGTTGCTCAACATCAATGACTTGGAAGCTTTCAATTCCTAATTGCTGTCAGGAGAAATCAGGAAACTCGACGACAATTAGTGTAGCAGCGATTATTGCGAAGAAACCAATGTGTTGGTAACAAGGTTGAGTGGCCCCCAATAAACAGGAAACAATGACGACCTGACGCAATGGTTTCACTTTTGTTTAACCAGTCTTCTCTTTTGTGGCCGTACGCCTACAAATGGCTCTCGGGCTCGGGTTAATCAACACACTGAAATCAGTTTGTTGCCTAGGTGCCACACTGATGAGGTAGATGTGTTGGAACTCCATTATGAATCACGTGGGTATAGAATCTGCCGCGGATGACTGAGTTACATCAATGACTAATTGTGTGCGCAGAGCATCTTGAGTCCTGCAGGTATTTTACGAGCGGCTACGTCTTCCTGGAGGAAACGGCTTTAATCAACGGCCGCCATTGTTTTTGTAACCATCTTGGATATCAACAAGGCACTCTGCTACCAAACATGTACAATCTATTACCTGTACTCGTTCTGGGGCGAACTCAAGATAGGCAGCGGACACTATAATGCCTTTCAATTCCTAATTGCCCTCGGGAGAAGTAAGAAAACTAGACAACTAGTGCAGTAGTCAATAGAGAGAAGAAGTACCACCCTCACGGCAATGTGGTTGAGTGATCCCATAAACCAGAGAAGGTGATGACCTGAACGCAACAACTTCATTTTTTGTTTATCTAGTAGTTTCTTCTAGCAGTGGTACGTTGGCACTGCTCTAGCTCGAATCCGTTATTGTCATCAACTAATGATGTCCTTACAAAATGCTTTTCAGACTCGTACGTGGTAATTGGCACCAGTTGCTAGGGGTTTCGCGTCGACACAACAGGCAAGAGTGACAAGTGTTAGGTTTATTCATGACCAGGACAGTGTAGCAGGGATGCATTAACGCCGATGGTTGATTTTTTTTCACCAAATGATTTTGCTGCTTAAGAAACGTCACCATTAATGGGTGTTGCGAGAACTGTGAGAAGCAGAAGTCAGTGCAGTTTGCTTGCTCTTCGTGACAGTCTTCTAGATAGCGGCAAGGTGTACCGGAGATAAAAAAAAAACATTACATTGGAATCTTTTGTCAGGCCAGTGCTGTGAATGCGGCTTTATTAGGCGTAATTATTATAAGCCAGATAGTCCAAAAGGACAAAAAGGTGTACAAACGAACTTAGTTGAAGTTGAGGGAGCAGTACTGATGGAAAGAGGGATCAAGGGCGATATTGCAACGCAAAAACATATTACAAGCTAGTTCAATAAAAATTCAAGAAACAAAAGATAAAGAAAAAGAGCGTCCTAAACAACGTGATCGAGAATTATCAATGACAAACGGCCGTGGCCGTGCAGCACGTCGCCGTGTTTTTTGGCCGCCACGACCGTTGGCCGCGCGACCTGGCCGATCAGTGCGCGGGTGCCCTAAGTGTGGACATAGGGTGGAGTGTAGAAACTTTTTTTGGGGGGGGAATTCCTCATTGGCAGAGTGTGGAAAAGTTGTTACCTGGGCATCACTATCACGTTAAAAAAAAGTCATCACTCTGGGGGTCAATGGTCATGTCTTGCGGTGCCCCGAGGGCCTTCAAGTTTAACACTGCATGACAATGGGTGGAACGGCAAAAAAAAAGGCAAAAATGATGATTTGACTGTTTTAAAATCTAATTTTTAAGATTATCTCATTCGATTCTCTCAGAAACTACGTTAGTATGCCGTAATTACAAATAATTTTAGTTTTCTTAAAAATTGTGGGAATAATTTGTCATCGAAAATTAGCCAAAATGGCCTTTTAGGCAATTTTGGCTCATAACTACTACATACACTATTTAGCCGTAAAAAAAATTTGGGGGCAATTACGGCTACCTTTCTTAGCCTTTAAGGGCCCCTGCGCACACAGCGGCCAGGTCGCTGCGGCCAACGAGAATGCTTACGGTGTATACAGCAACGCGCACTTGGCCGCAGCGGCCAGCCTGTCGCAGCGGCTACTGAGATCCCGGGTCCAAAACAGCGCCAAAAATCAGAAAACCTCCTCCAAAATACCAATAAGCTTTTCCCATAATTTTAATAAAGCATAAAAAGTCCACAAATAAAACAAACAACGTTTCGGAATCTTTAATATTCCGTCTTCAGGCTTCAGTTTTAAGTTAAAAACATAGCAAAACTGCCGTGTCACCCAAAATCAAAGATTGTTAAAACATATAAATAAAATTTGATAAAAAGAAACCTCACCCATATTCCCTTTCAAAAAAGGCGAATAAGGGGGGGCGGAGCAATGAGCCCTCTACTTCTCCTTGGAAAGCTGGATTTCCAAGGGGAAGGACAGGTCTCTCTGTTTCGCCCCCGTATATTTAGCCTTTTCTGGAAGGGAATATGTGTTGGTTTTTTTTTTTATCAAAATTCATTTATATATTTTAACAATCTTTGACGCTGGGTGACACGGCAGTTTTGCTATGTTTTAAATTTAAACTGAAGACGGAGTGTCGTAGATTCTGAAACGTTGTTTTCTTTTTATTTGTACATTTTTTTTAGACTTTAACAAAAAAGATCACATTCTGGAGCTTTGCAAGCATTTCCCAGTAACGGGAAAGAAATTTAAAAAATTTACCAGTCAATAGAATTTAACTATAGTCTGTTCCACATTATGTTTGCAGGAGACTTGACTATATGACGCTGCGTTTCCTTCCACTACAAGTGCAAAAACACGTAAATATCCCACTCGTCGACTCTAACAGTAACTGTGTAAAATCTACAAGTGTGATATCCACATGTTTTTGCACTCTTAGCGCAAGGAAACATGGTGTCATACAGTCAGTTTCCTGCAAACATAAAGTGGAACAGACTATAGTCCTGACGTCATTCTCCAACATGGCGCAGGATGTGTAGCAACAGCAGTTGATCTTCACGTCATGTTTTAGTTGTGCGCTTTTATTGTAAGTACACCTTAAATTGCTTCATTTTTTCATTGTTTGAATAACTGTTTTACATGTAGCTTATATAAGTTTTTGCAGGTGAACAAGATCTACAAATAGGACCAAAAAATAAATCATCGCGTTTTGCTTTGAATGAATTGTGGGTTCATCTGTGTGTCAGGAGTTACCACTACAACTTTAAAGGATGAGAACTTTGGGCCGAAATGATGACAGGGAGGGGGGGGGGGGGCGCTATGGATCGAACAAGAAACTGATGAATTGCCAAATCTATTAAGGTTAAGAAACAGAAGCCAGCCCCCTGACTAGCTGTGAAAGAACCACGGTAGACAACAAATAAAGAGTAAAAATTTCAGCAGTTTAATCCTGCCCTGTCAAATCACCTATCAAATAGACATACAATTTTACTGAAAATTGTACTCCTTACATTTGATGTCTACCGGTGGTTCTTTCATAGCCAGTCAGGGGCTGATTTCTGTTTCTTGCTTTCGGGACCAAGAGCCAAATTTCGTCGTCATCAATCTATTAAGGTCATTTAAAAAGTAGATTTAAAAATGTCACATCGCTTACTTTGAAAATTCAGGCCCATGTTTACGTTTTTTTAGCGCTTAGATTTCAAAGTAAAGGATATTTACCGTTCCAATATCCTTGCAAATTTTCGACAGTTAGGTTTTTCTGGACTTGGATGGGCTCAGAACGACTGTCTTCATCAGGCTACCACATCACCGCTTACTTACTTCGTCGTAATCGTTCGTCTGCTTTCGTTCGTCTGTCTGTACGAACGAAAGCAGACAAACGATCCAACTCCAGAAAAACCTGACCGTCGAAAATTTGTAAGGATATTGGAACGGTAAATATCCTTTACTTTGAAACCTAAGCGTAAAAAAAACGTAAACATTAAAAAGTAGACTTCTTAAATACCGTTGGTATACAGGAAATGCGTTCAAGGCTGAATTTTTTTTTTCACTAAAAAATACTCTCTTTTAGACGGGTTTAAAAACCAGCTCTGCTTCTTGTGTTTTCCCTTTACCATTCTTTTTATTTACAAGATGACAGCGTAGTTATGTAGCCCTTTCCGGGCCCGTTTTATTTATTTTTACTATTTTATTTTCCACTGCTCAGAAACTCATGTAAAAGCTCTCGTGCGTTACCTCAAACGACAAAAACAACAAATCATTAACGAAATTAATTACCGTAATTATACTTTGATCAATCGGTCAACCTTCGTTGATGCTTAAAAATAAAATAAAAAAATAGAGGGGGGGGGGGAAGGACATTACGTGCTACGTGTTGACACGTGCATTAAAATACGTCATCAGTTTGAGTCGATGTACTTACATTTACCTGTATCCGGAAAACGACGTTCCTTTCAAGACCCTAAGCGTGACGTTGAGGGGTAAAAAAAATTCTATTTATATTTTTTTAAACTTCACCTTTTTTCATCATGTCTTTGCTGATCTTGGTTTATTTACCACAAAAAGTGTCCTTTTCCCTAAAAACTGAGGAGTCATCGAACTAAAACGAAATATGGTTGATGGAGAGGGAAGAATTACCTAGCGATATGAGCACCCGGATTAAAGGGGTGCTTTGGGTGCTGAAGCACCGGGCTACAGACCTAAAAAAGTGCCTCAAGGTTGCCTTACGGGCACGGGAAAAATAAAATAAGGCACTATTTTAAATAAAAAATTTTTTTACTATTACTGAAAAGTTGTATCGAAAAAGTTACAATTTTTAAAAAAATTATTGTTTTACTCCTGAGGGGCACAACAAATCTTAAGCACCAGGTCCAGGGACGTGCACAGGCCCCCGAGAGGGAAGGGGCAAACATTTTTTTTTGGTGTTTTAACCTCTTTTTACCCCCTTTTTGTGGGATTTTAGATTTTAACCATTTCTGCACCTCCTTGCACCACTTTCGTAGCAGTTATTGTCTTTTTAAAGTTTTTTAGGCTCTTTTACACCACTGCTCCCATAAAAAGGGCACTTTTTAAGAAAAAAAGGGGCACTTTGCCATGAGGGCAGGGGCGGGGCGCCCCCCCCCCCCCCCCCACACACACACACACACTCCGTCTGCACGTCCCTGACCAGGTCTCTAGGGGTCTTAATACAGCGCTGTTGTGATGTGGACAGCTGAAAATTGTGACGCCACGACACGTTCAGTGTCACTTTTTCTTCGGATGAACGATGAACGATTCTCCGCTTAAAAAGTGTTTCACATACGCTGGACTCGAGCATTTCCTTCCAATTTGTTCGGGAATCTATATGATACGATCTAGATTAGGATGTTTGTTTAACACCTCTGTGATGTGTGGCGCAGTGGCAAACCGGACCACTGCACTGTGACTGAGGTTGGTGCTAATGACCTTGCTGTCGATGTGCAATTAAGCCTTAATCCCCCCCCCCCGCCCCTACAGCCTAGCTGCGGCCCTGGTTCATTTCAGTTGGGAAAATCGAGCAAAACAAACGATTTTTTTGGCTTTTTTTTTTTCCTGCAACATGCGAGGATCGTGCTTCAAAAAGTGGAAATTGGAGAGTTGATTAAATGTTGGTTTAGTCGCCACAAATATGCATTTAGGGTGTGTTACGGTACATGCGAATTGGAAGTGTCCGCTCACACACTAAATTGCTGACGCTAAATTTTGCTTAATTGTTTTTTTTTTAAAGTTGCACGCTTTGAAAAACTTACCGTTGAAATATTCTTATCACCTCACGTCGTTCATAGTGTCATATGTAACTAAACTTAGTGGACAATTTATGCGATAAAATCTTGCGAACACAAGCCGTGCAGCACGCTTGTCTTATGTAAACGCAAACTGTTACTCAAGACTATACGCTGAAACTCGCTTAAGTTTTTGGTTCTCTTTTGTTGACGTTTCTACAAAGTTACTCGAGAAAACGTTTACTTTCCAAGATTTTGTTTATGTTACTAGAAAAAAAAATTCCCGGGGGCCCACCTAAGGAGTCCCTGAGGGAAGGGTACCTAAGGAAAGTGAGAGGGTCGATACAACGTTGTTCGAAAGAAAATCAAAATTGTAGGAGAACATCCCGACAAATCGTTTTGTGATCGATTTCCGCAAGCCTAAATGACGGCCCAAAAATGATGTGTAGGCTACTTTGCACTGCGTTCTCGTGTTACTGCCTTTCCAACGTGCTAATTCCCTGCAAATACACGAGAATCTACCCAGGGAATTAACATTTCATTGACGTGTATGCTTCCCAACGTGTTCATGACAATTCCGAACGTCTCGATTCCTACACCAACTCTACAAAAACATTTCATTTTCATACACCAACTGGACAAAATTGTCTCATTTTCCTACACGAACTGGACGAATGATTCATTCTCATTTGTCCTAATTCAACGGGACAAAACGTTTCATTTTCATACACCACCTGGACAAAACAGTCTCAACTGCATAAAAAACTGGACAAAACAGTCTAATTTTCCTGCACCCACTGGACAAGACGTTTCAGTTTCCAACACCATCTGGACAAAATAGTCTCTATTTTCGTACACCGACTGGACGAAACAGTCTCATTTTCCTAAACCAACTGGACAAAACGTTTTATTTTCATACACCAGCTGGACAAAACAGTCTCAACTGCATAAAAAAACTGGATAAAACAGTCTCATTTTCCTATAGCGACTGGACAAGACAAAACAGTCTAATTTTCCTACACCAACTGGACACAACGTTTCAGTTTCCTACACCATCTGGACGAAGTGGTCTCTATTTTCCTACACCAACTGGACAAAATAGTCTCATTTTCCTACACCGACTGGACGAATCATTGTCATTTGTCCTAAATCAACGGGACAAAACGTTTCATTTTCCTACACCATCTGGACAAAATAGTCTCTATTTTCCTACACCAACTGGACGAAACAATCTCATTTTCCTAAAGCAACTGGACAAGAACTTTCATTTTCTACACCAAGTGGACAAAACAGTCTCAACTGCATACCAAAAAAACTGGACAAAACAGTCTCATTTTTCTACACCAAAACATTATTCGAGGTAGAGTGATACTTGTGACACTTTCTGCAGTTTCTGCAGTCTGAAACTCTCCTGAAACTATCCTCCCTTGCTGTTATTGATCCCTTGTCAAAATGAAGTATAGTCGTTCAAACTGGCATAATTTTTATAGTAGTAGAAGTTCTAGTTATGGAAATAGCTATGAATTATGGCATATAAAACGAACGGCCCGAAGTGTAGGCTTCATTAAAACGGCACATATGCGTATAAACATCGATTGTTAAGACCAACCGAGCACGCAACGTAGGAAAAACGGTCATTATGAAAGCTTGGTTTCGCAGGCGTGAGTTGCGTGTTTACTTTTAACTCGCAGCTCTCGACGCACAAGAGGGAATTAAATCTGATGTTGTAACTTGATGTCTTTTTCCTAAGTCGATACCGATGCTAGATCAGATGATTTCGGTTGCTTGCGATATCGGTTATCTGTTGACTCAAACATCGATAACTCGGGAACCGTTTGACGTAACAACACGCGGTTTGTGGCATTTTGTCCGAGAAATCCTCAAATGTTTCCCTAGCTGTCTTTTAACTGCAGGTAAATAGTTTGAAATATAATCTTTATAATAATATCGGAGGCCAGCTAAAAGGAAGGCTAAAAAGAAAACCACTCCTCCACTTCTCGCGCCCGCATTGAAAATGCACTCTCCCACTCTACCTGCATGGAAACAGGAGGCAGGCATGAGTGGTCGATCAATCTGACAAGTCGTCGGGAAGAGTACAGGAAAAATGTCCCGGGAAATGTGTCCGTAAACTTAATTCATGACCGGCCCCGTGCATAGCACGGGCTTCCTCTAGTATTTTAATAATACTTGAGTTTTGAGAAAATACGACCACATATTACGATTACATGTTAAAAAAAATTGGGAATAGTTTGGATATCAGTATCGCTACTGGTATTAGCAAATTTGTTGGTAATTAATTTACAATTGTTATCCTGCGATAAATTAGTATCTCAGAGGAATTATGCCTCAGGGAATAACGCGATAAATTGGGGAGGGGGGGGGGAACCAGGGGGGTTGTATTCCTTTGGGGAATACTACGGCAAGTGACTACTTCAGAGGAATCAGGGGAATACTTTGATTAAAAAAATAATAATAAAAAGGCTTAACCGCACAAAGGTGGTAGGGTACTAAAAGAGTGAAACCGCTTACTCTAGTCCTTGTCATATAATAATAATAATAATAAAAAAATAAAAATTATGAATGAACAGCGTTATTCACATACAAACTCTGGTCTCTTCAAGAAACTTCGGAAGCTAGTTTTCCTTAACTGAAACTTAAAACGATCGGCTGAAGACGCCTGTATTGCCTCCCCTGGCAGAGAGTTCCATGGATGGACCACTCTGACAGAGAAGAAGTCCATTCTGCAGTCCAACTTCCCAGAAGCCACAGCCAGTTTCTGGGAGTGGCCCCTAGTAACACTACAAGGGCACGGGTCGAAAATTGGTAAATCAATTGTTAAAAGTCCATTAACAATTTTGTAGGTCAACAGAAGGTCGGGGTGAAGCCTGCGCAACTCAAGGAAATCCAGCCCAGTTCGAGATAACCTTAAGTTGTAAGGAAGGTTTGTCGATGTCTTTCCGAAGGTAGGGGGACCAAACAGGGCAAGCGTAAATTAGCGTAAATAAGAGTCCCGCAGGAAAATACCACAAAAAAATTAGTACCTCAGTGAAATTATACGTCAATGGCATACTACCATTAATTAGCAACTCAGAAAAATTATTACTGCGACAAATTAATACCACAAGGGCAGTGATAGGAATTACATCCGTATTTTATATGCCTTACAGCTTTTTTTAATGCAAATATCAGTGATTTTTTTCTTGGAGATATTTCATAAAACGGTAGCTAGAATTTTTGATATGATCCGTGATATGAACTGAGATGGCTGATATGACTGATATTTTGAGATAAATCAATCGCAATAAAATCGTGTTATTTTATTGCGGATATGAACACTGAACAAGGCCCCTGGTCCTTGTTCATATCCACGTTTTAAGCTTTAAAAGTTGACAATCGGTTCATTGGTTCGATCTCAAGTTGACAGCAAAACTTCCCTAACAAGTAGAAAAACAATTAGAATACTGTAAACACATTAAATCAGCTTTATGAAGCCCCTAGGCCTTGTTCATACCTACGTTTTAAGATAATACATTTTCAAATTTTTTTACTGGTTCGAAATCTAGCTGAAAGCAAAATTTCCCCAAGAAGAAGAAGAACAAGAACATTATAGTCACATTAAAATAGCGTTCAAAAGGCCCTAGGCCTTGTTCATACTTACGTTTTAAGCTTCAGAAATTGAAAATTGGTTCGTTGGCTCGAGCTCTAGGCGAGAGCAATATTCCCCCACCAAGATGAACAGCAATAAGAATTTGTAGAAATATTAAAACAGCGTTCAGAAGGCCCTAGACCTTATTCATACCTACGTTTTAAGCTATAAAAGTTGAAAGAGACCCAACAACAACAACAACAACAACAACACCAAGAGCAACAACAACGAGAAATGGACATGCTGTATAGGCCAAACGGTTCGATTGTTATTCTTAAAATTTTTAATGGAGCGAAATAGTTATCAGACGACTCCAAATACCGAATTTCTTTGTTCTATGTCAAATCTAGGGGAAATTTTGCAGGGTTCATATTCATATCTGAAAATTAATATCACTGATTACCCCGGATTTTTTTCCTGACTTATTTCTTCAAATATCTCTGACCAAAACACTTGCACTTTATTTTTAATTTTTCAATCACACAAGTCAACTGCTCATTCTGCAGGCAGGGCATCATATAACTACATCTGGATGGCAGCTGCAAATTTTTTCAATTTTTTTCCATTAAAAAAAAAAAATAGGGCAAGACGGTAGCAGCAAAGTGAGTGGAACTTACGAAACCACACGGTCCATTCTAAAAACGAAATTGTAAAAAATGAAAAACACCCAAAAAAGGTCGATAGACAAACGGTTCTAAAAAAAAAAAAAAACCGGTTCATTCGAAAAACGAATATCCCTGACCATCACTGACTTTTCACCAATTTTCCATTTTTTCCTTGACTTTCCATGACCGTATTTCATATCCCTGATTTTCCCTAATTTTCCTTGATTTTCCCTGATTTCCCTGATTTTCCCTGATTTCTCCTGATTTTCCCTGATTTTCCCTAATTTTCCCTAATTTTCCCCCATTTTCCCTGATTTTCACTAATTTTCCTCGATTTTCCCTAATTATCCCTGATTTTCCCTGATTTCCCTAATTTTCCCTAATTTTCCCCGATTTTCCCTGATGTTCCCTAACTTGCCAGATCGATATGAACCTTGTACAGGGTTTCAAATGTTGACATTTAGGTTTCAAAGGTTGTCGTTTATGCTGAGGCTTACGTAAGGAATTTGATGCTCTTCGGGAAACTATTCGTGTAAGCAATGGAACGAGAGTGCGAATAAAACTAACAGCTTTTGCATTCACGCAGAAAGGAACAAACGAAAAAAAAAAAAAGAACGCATAAAATATTCAGAGCTGTGAATCAGAGCACTAGGCACGAGGGCAACGAGATATGAAATATTCCAGTTATAAATAATAAACCAACCTAGGCGACATTTTATTATGCAGGAGACAAACCATGATTTACGGAGTGCGGATCGCATCTATATTGGCTGCATGGCTTTTTGTGGATTATATTGAGTGACAACAACTCCACCTTTTGCATGTAACTGTCAAGAGCTTTGCAACAACAAAAAAAGTGTGCAGCTGGTAAATATGTCTGTCTAGACCTGTATTTAACTGCAACTCAGTCGTCTATTTATTTTTCTCCGTTTGTAAGGAACGAATTCAGTGATACCTGACGCTTGGTATTCGAACGGTGTTCAAAAACAATTATTAAAACTATATTTAAACAAATTCATCAATAAAAAGTAAAATGCGACGTTTCGCAACCCAACAGATATCGTTATCACGTAACAACATAATGTCGTCAAGGAAGGAAGAAAGGATGGAAGGAAGAACTTGGAAGGGTTTTATGAAGGAAGTAAATAGCCTCGCTAGATTTAAAGGGGGGGTAGGAGATTGAGGCTTAATGGCACGTCAACAGCAGGATCATTAGTGCCAACCTCAGTCACAGTGCAGTGGTCCGGGTTGCCAGTGCGCCACACATTACAGAGGTGTTAAACAAACCCAACTCTAGATCTCATCATAGATCTGTAGCTCCTGCAAAAATTAAAAAAAAAAAAAACCCGGACAGGAGGACAGACTTATCGCCCAATTGATGCACTTAGCCGCGTGGCAGATGGAAATGGCGACATACCTTCAAAACTGACAATCAATAAGTAAGTGACGGATTTAAGTGAAATTCAAAAGCCCCACTGGTGCTGATAAACATTTTTGGGATAATACAGTCTTAAAGTGTGCGCGGCCTATCTTGAGTTCGCTGCAGAACGAAGACAGATAATCGATTGCACGTTTTTGGTATAGCAGAGTGCCTTGTTGATATCCAAAATGGTTACAAAAACAATGGCGGCCGTCGATTAAAGCCGCTTCCTCCAGGAAGACATAGCCGCTCATAAAATACTTCCAGGACTCAAGATACGCCGCGTACACAATAGTTACACAT
This sequence comes from Lithobius niger, assembly GCA_023313725.1. Taxonomy (NCBI): domain Eukaryota; kingdom Metazoa; phylum Arthropoda; class Chilopoda; order Lithobiomorpha; family Lithobiidae; genus Lithobius; species Lithobius niger. The sequence continues at coordinate 29,405 of JAHWFP010196801.1, forward strand.
GCAACATATAAACACTAATACTTGATATTTACTGGCACGTCTATTAAAAATTTTGGCTAGTGTATCAAAAATAAACAAACAAAAATTCACATTTTTATTTTAAATCCTTTTAAAACACACCAGTTTACGAAGCTGTAAAATCACGACAGATACCGACTTTTGATAATAAAAACAAACCCGGACAAAAATAACAAACCCGGATAAAAATAATTAATCAGTAAAAAGTAAAATGCGATGTTTCGCAACTCTACTGGTTTCGTTATCACGTGACAACACATATCGTCATAGAAGGAAGAACTTGGAAGGATTTTATGAAGGAAATAAAGTGTTTCGTTCACATTAAATGAATTTAAATGGAATAAAAAAGCTTCATTGGTCCTGATAAACGTTCTTTTGGGTTAATATAATGCAATGTGCAATAAAAACACTAAAACTTGTTCATTAGTGGCACGTCTATTAAAAATGTCTGCCCACTATATCAAAAATAAACATAAAACGAATTCACGTTTTCATTTTAAATCATTTAAAAACACACCAGTTTCCTAACCTGCATGAATTAAGACTAACCACAGCATCGGCGTTTGATAATATCGCTGTTTTAGCTCCAGTGGCATACAGTCAGTATCCAGTTGGTATCCAGATTTGGTATCTATAGTAGTGTATCGGCAGCCGTTGCTGGCGTTTGAGCTGCCACCATCCTGTGCTGATGCGCCGGACGTTTGTGGGTAGACCAGGCAGACGCCATTGATTGAAGACTAAGGTCATCGGCCCCTGCTCGGCGCCGGTATGGAGTGGTGGACTGTTCCTGGGCCTGTGGCGGATGTCCTTACAGAGGAGCTCCCAAGAAGTTCGAGTCAAGTCCAGACTGTATTATTATAGGCCAATGTGCGCATGCATACCATGACGTGCATTGTAGTCATGGTGTCATGCTTTGTTTGTCATGCATGGTTACCATTGGTATTATATTCATTCCATTCCAATTCCTCCAAACTGCAACACGTAGGAGTGAAGCCTTAATTTATACGCCTTTTGGACCACCAAATATTTCGATCTTGTATACCAAAATTATTCTGCAACATACGTAAGTCAATGTATTTACCACCAATACTTTTCCCTAATCTTTAAGTCCAGCCAACCGCGAATGTAAAACCGCAAGGGTTATTCCGTGTGTAAGTCGGGCGAGCATAAAATTGCAATTTCCACCGCAAATAATGGAACCAAATAACCAGCGTCATTTTTACATGCCGAGCTATAACATCAACTACCACTGAACACCCGTCAATACATTGTGGTGCATCGGCCGGGAATCGAACCCGGGCCGCCCGCGTGGCAGGCGAGCATTCTACCACTGAACCACCGATTTTGTTTCATTGGAGTCGAACCTCCCATCCCGGTTGCACAGGACAGACCTGTAGAAACTCTTGTGACCTCACTAGAAACTTGCGGTCAGCCATTTCAAGAATACGTCGGATTCGTAAGGCAGACCGTGCCTACATAAACGCAAAACTTAATGCTGGTAATCCGAAACCTCTGGAATTTAACCCTGGAGACAAGGTTTGGTTGAGGACTCACTATTTGTCCGATAAAAGTAGTTACTTTGCGTCCAAGTTGGCTCCACGATTTGTTGGCCCTTACATCGTAGCCGAAAAGGTGTCACCTTTGGTGTATAAGCTTATTGAGGAGTCGACTGGCTTGTTGCAGAAGGGTTACCATCATATTAATAACATACGACCGGTTATTGATGAAATTCCAGGAGAGTTTGGATAGTGCGTATTTATGTGTATGAATCTTGAATGTATCCTTGCAGAAGCACACGTTCCCCCCCCCCCAATGTTTGCATGTTGCTAGTTGCAATATTGCTGGTTGCTGTTAAATCTTTCGAAAGGGCTGTTACATTGTTATTTGTCCAACTTAATAATACACCATTTTTACAGTGAGTCACGGTATTACAAAAAGTTTTTTTTTACCCCCCACCACCGGATTTTTTACATTTGGACAAGTTGTGGCTGAACTCCGTCCCAAATTTTGCTTACCTTTTTCTCTACAGTCCAATATATCAAAATACAGCTGTTCATGAGCCAACGACAATGTAATGATTGATATTCCTGGTTGGGTTGCTTAATTTAACCTCATGATAAAATTTTCGCTATCAAATTTACGTTTCTGTGATGAGTAGGAACCAAGATACCTCTTTTTGCATCTTGATTCCAGTTTTGATGATTTTCAAGATAATCGGCCATTTTGACGGCCATTTTGGTTATTTTCTATAAACCTTTAAAGGTGGTCTTCCAATATATCAAATTAAAGCCACTCAGAAATAGTATCAAATAGACCAAATTTGGATGACCAACTCACATTATTTACATTTTTGGTTTGCTTTTGGTACCTCCCTTGTTTCCAGAAGAATTCTGGCTTTATAACAGTTGTGTAGGTGATATATAACCCCCTATAACGGATATTTCGCCACTGCTCTTGATTTTAATTTTTTTTTCTCTAAACATTAACGAATTCAGTAAAACGGTGATATCCGACCAAAAGAACCTTAGTGCGCAAATTTTTTTAGCACAGTAGTCCAATATCTTAAATTGAAGCTGCTGACGTACCCTTGATGATACGACACGTTTCATTACCCTTACCCCTATGGTTTAAAATTTTGCAAGCCCTATTCTGCTTGTTTGTTTAATGCCAAAGATTTTGACTCACTTTATCACCTTTTACTTGGTTACGTGCTAGTTATGGTTGGCTTAGTGGTTATAAATGAAATTTGAAGGAAAGTGCCTCCTTGGTCGTGCAACTGATTTTTGTTTTGGTGTTGCTCGTAGAAAATGGTTAGGACCCATACCTGAGTGCGTCCTTCATGCATGTTCTTTTTTTTCTTTAATAATAAATTGTTCCGCCTTTCTCCCCATTCCCCGCCCCCGCACTGCTAGGGATCTAAAACGCATGTGGAATGAGGCTCCAAATGATACAAAGCTTAATACGTGTCAACATAAACTTGTTAGGGAATACTAATACTGAGCCTGCCAAAGTTTCGGAATAAGTAGTTTTAGAGGAACCTGTTGACCGAGATTAGACATTACACTGGTGCAACTAGGACGGGCTACGTCTCAAAGTCGTGCTGCAGCACTTCGCCAGGGTTCTGTGCGCTCAGTTTACGTCATTCCTAGTCCGCCCCCAGACTAATGCGTGTGACGTTTAAATTGATTCTTACCATAACTTGCATGTTGGTTGGCCATGGAGGCCCCTCTTCGTTCTCACCTGGGTCTTTTCTTGGTTAACACGGCGCCTATTTCCTCCCCATTAACAGTCGCGAAAGTAGTGGTTATGCAAGACATTGTTATCGCGATTCAGTTGTACAATTGACCAATGATTTTATTTTTCCATTAGCTGCTTGGGTGTACGATACGACGCCCGGTATTAGCCGAAGCAGGCTTTAAAATTCATTCCTTGCCCTTTGCCACCGTAATTCTTACGTTTTGTTATTGGACACAATTTTACTTTTTTTGGTTTAAACTCTGCCCCGCCCGATTGATTGATTTTGCTGCAACTAACGATGTAACTTTGTAATCTAACCTATTTTCAATCCCTCTTGGTCGTCTCTTTATGGAATACATAATAAATGACGCTATTGCTACATTGCATCCCCTTGCGTATGCGTTATCACTACGTATTGCCAGTGAATATATATATATATTTTCTCGTTTACGTACGTAATTTTTCTTACGACTGGCGCACAAATAAGTTAATTTTAACACCCATTTTACTTACCGAGATCACGGTTCGTTTTCTTTAATTGTAAGGTTTAATTTGATGCTGGAATTAATAACTCTGGCAACTTACCTTTTAATTGTAATAACCTTTCGAGTTGGCAGTAGTTGCTAAAGAAATTTATCCCTACCGAAGACAATCGGTTAGGTTTTGGCCGTAATATTCGTTTCTAGCCAACTTAGACCATTGTTGCAAAACCGAAGGTTACCAATCTTGCATAGTTTAAGTGTGTTGGTATTATTGTGGTCCTGAGAGCACTTGTCTTTTGGCAGGAACATCCGCCTTGCTCCACCATTCTTGCTTGCTTGTTTGTTGACCTTTGGAGTTTGTTGACTCAAATAAAATTACGGTTTGAATAATTTTTTTAATTTTTGATTTCCAGATTTTTACCAATATGCAAGACGTGTTGTGATCAATAGCGTTATTTCAGCTTTTCACGGTCGTGACGCGTTACTTTCTGTAACTGATCCCTTGTTTTGGGGCTATTCACCCTGCGTTGGTTCAACGCGGCGGAAATCTGTGGCGGTGTTGATCCTTTCAGCACAGCACTTAATGCTTATGTACATATTGTAAATAATGGGTTTGCCGCTTTTTTTGTTAGCGTGCATTCTCCCCTTTAATTGGCGGTCTGTTACTGTTATGTTCTTTTTGAATGATGGGCGACTTGTTCGCACCGCGCGGTTGGCGTTTGCCAAGGAATAAATTTTTAAATATAAAGATTCCAGTCCAAAAAAAGCCAACTCGCGAGATTTCTTCACAACTAACATGTAAATTCCATAAAGACGCCGATTTGTATGCTCCCTTCGTCTTAAGTAGAATAGGCATGTTTGGATTTCGCCGATCGGCCGGGGTGTCGAAACTTCTGTTGGTCGCCAATTTTGTATATATTAGAGGCCGGGTATTCACACCGTAATCGGTGCCTGGTTTGTAAGCCTTTTTCCCCCATGTTGCTATTGCGTACCACTGCTTTTTTAACGACATCCCTACCCGTTTTGGCCATATATTCTAAAGTGTGTATTTATGAAGTGTGTTGGAGTGTGTTGAAGTGTATTAATCTTGGTTCTATTCTTTTATTTCATGTTCCCCAATTTAAAACGGTCCCCACGGAAGGCGACCGAAAACTTCGACCCCCGGGGGCATTTCTGTATCGGCAGCCGTTGCTGGCGTTTGAGCTGCCACCATCCTGTGCTGATGCGCCGGACGTTTGTGGGTAGACCAGGCAGACGCCATTGATTGAAGACTAAGGTCATCGGCCCCAGCTCGGCGCCGGTATGGAGTGGTGGACTGTTCCTGGGCCTGTGGCGGATGTCCTTACAGAGGAGCTCCCAAGAAGTTCGAGTCAAGTCCAGACTGTATTATTATAGGCCAATGTGCGCATGCATGCCATGACGTGCATTGTAGTCATGGTGTCATGCTTTGTTTGTCATGCATGGTTACCATTGGTATTATAATCATTCCATTCCAATTCCTCCAAACTGCAACACGTAGGAGTGAAGCCTTAATTTATACGCCTTTTGGACCACCAAATATTTCGATCTTGTATACCAAAATTATTCTGCAACATACGTAAGTCAATGTATTTACCACCAATACTTTTCCCTAATCTTTAAGTCCAGCCAACCGCGAATGTAAAACCGCAAGGGTTATTCCGTGTGTAAGTCGGGCGAGCATAAAATTGCAATTTCCACCGCAATAAAAACCCAATGGAACCAAATAACCAGCGTCATTTTTACATGCCGAGCTATAACATCAACTACCACTGAACACCCGTCAATACAGTAGCTGGTATCTAGTAGTTGGTATATATAGTTGTAGTTAGTGTGTAGTGGTATCTTGTGTTCTTACACTGGGTTTGCAAATATACGAGATACAATAATACCGACCATCTGATTCCTTTAACCCTTCAGTATGTGATTTATGGTTTATCGTGCCAGGCCAGAATTACATACATGGACGTGTAATTTTGTTTTTGAATCAGCGTTGAATCAGCATTGAATCAGTTTTTCTTCACTCCTTCTTCAAACAGAAAACAAGGAATACAGAACAAAACTAATTCAATGTATTTTAGCTTTGACCAACGAGCTTCAACCCCCCCCCCCCCC